>CAUYLG010013282.1:0-34408 GCA_963573385.1 Cacajao melanocephalus | reverse complement strand
TTGGCCTGCCATCTCAGTTTTTTCTTTGGTAAATGTTCACCCCCACCCCCCCCCCCAGAGTTGCCAACTGCCTGGGTTTTTTTTTTTTTTTTTTTTTTTTTTTTTTTGTAGAGACATCCTTATGTGGCCCAGGCTGGTCTCAAATTCCTGGTCTCAAGCGAGCCTACCGCCTTGGCCTCCTGAAATGCTGGAGTACAGGTGTGAGCCACTGTCTCCAGCTTCAGTGGACTCTACATCAGGCATCCTCAGTCTGTGCAGCAGTCCAGACCAGAAAACTGGCGTATGCTCTTCACTCACAATGGCTCCAAAGCCCCTTACTGCTTTCTAGGACCTAGGCTATATTGTGTTATTTTCTCTAGGTTTGTCTGAAATGTTCATTTAGTATATCCTTCAGATGTGGCTATCCTCAGGCTCCCTGTTGATGCTGAAATTATTACCATGATTAATAAAATTCTGCTCTGAAAAACATGCCTGCTTTCCAGGCTTTGTGAGATCCAGCCCTTGACTAGGTTATCAGGTACCTCTAAAACCTAGGACTGCCCCCACCCAAGTTTACCAGCCAGGCCACACAGGAGATGCCATAACTGCATAATATTTTACACATATAGGGGTTTTTGCACCCCCTTATTAGCATTGGCTCAAACTTAAGTACTGTACAATGCTGAACAGAAGTAGTGAAAATAAACCACCATATTTTACTTCTGATTTCAGGGGAAATTTTTAATAATTCAATAGGCCACTTGCTTTAACTTTTTAGCAGGTAACTTTATCACATTAACTTCCTTTCGGTTCCGTTTTATAAATTATTTATTTATTAAGTCATGAAGAGATACTGAATTTGATTGAATACATTTTCTGTATCTATTAAGATAGTCGTTTATATTTGTACCTTTATTTTGTGAATGTGGCTAGTTTCATTAACAGATTTTCAAACATTTTAGTCAACTTGCATTCCTGGAATAAACCAAAATTGGTCACCATGTCACATTATAATTTTTATATGTTGCTAGATTAACTTGCTAACATTTGCTATATGGTTTTTATATTTATGTTCACAGGTTGTACTGTCATGTAATTTTATTTTTATTTTTTGTAATTTCCCTCCTGGATTTCAGTATCAGGTTTATTATGATTTTATTAAACTAATTTGAAAGTGTTTTCTTTGTATTTTCAGGTAAGTTTGCATATTATAGATAGTATTATTCTCTTACTTTTGATAGAACATCCTTATAAAACTCTCTAAGCTCACAGTTTTTGTGAGAGAGATTTTGGTTAGAAATTCAACATTTTCAATGTGTTCATAATTTGGCATTTCTATCCATTTTCCTGGTTAATGAATATATTGGTGTTATCTAGTTTGTAGTTCTTATGAAAGGATGCTTTAGAAATTATAAAATAAATGTTTCTGTTCAAGTCATATTGGAGATATAGATCTTTATTTTGCTTATGTAAACTACCTCTTTTGAAATTTGCTGGTTATAGGGTAAGTATATATGTTTAATTTTACAAGAAATAGCCAAACACTTTTCCCAAGTGGTTATAACATTTCATTCTTCCTGCAATAATACATAAAAAGTCTAGTTTCTCAAAAATCTTTGCCAATATTTGGTATTATCAATCACATTTTATCATTCAAGTAGGTATGAAGTAGTTTATCATTATAGTGCTATAAACTTGTGTGTCTGTGGTCAGTAACAATGAGCACTCACATGTGCTTGTTGGTTATTCACATAACTTCTTTTAGAAAGGATTTATTCAAATACTTTGTCTATTTTGTTAATTGAGTTGTTTTTCATTTTACTGTAAAATTAGAAAAGTTCTTTACATGTTATAAATATAAGTCTTTAGCTAGCCTTAAGTATTGCATTTTTTTTTCCTCTCAGTGTGTGACTTATCTTTTCATTTCTGGAACAGTGTTATTTGATTAGCAAAAGTTTATAGGTCTGATTAAGTCTAATTTTTTATGATTAATGATTTCGGGTTTAAGAATTTTTTTGTCTTCCCAAGGATTGTACAATTTGATCAAGAAGTTTTAGATTTCACTTTAGACTTTCTTTGTAGAATTTTAATCTACTTCAAATACCTCAAATTAAGAATTAAAACAGATTTTTCTGTTTTGTATTGACTGACATAGATGGTGTATATGTTTATATTTATTTAGATCTTTTTCTTTCAAATATGTTTTACATAAGTCTAACATCAACTTTTGTTCAGTTTCTTACTAGAGTTTTGATATGTTTCATGGTATTTTACATGGTGTCTTAAAAATTTAATTTCTAATTATAAGTAATTGTAGTAATACATACAATTGCTGCTACTGACTTTGAATCCTACAAATTTGACAATTCACTTAGTATTTTAGGGTTCCTTCTTCTGATCTCATAAATTATTCCACGTAAAAATCAAGTTATCTTGAAATAAAATGAATTTTCCTTGTTTCCAATATTTATTTCTTGTTTTCTTTCTCTTGCCTTCTTGCACAAGATAGAGACTTCAGCACAACCTTGAAGAGATTGGGTGGTGAGAATAGACATTTTTGTTTTGTTGTTGCAGGCCTAAGGTTTTCAACATTAAATGTTATATTAGATGTATAATATCTGAAGTCATAAAATTAGTTTCTAAGCAAAGAAAATATTCCCTTATCAATTCACTCAATAAGTCATCAATCATTTAATTTATGAGGTGGATTCAGAAATAGAAAAGGCTTTGTCTAAATACAAGAGATGGAAGCAAAGATAATATGTAAGAAATAGACAAGACAAAGTGATGTTACAGTAATTTGCTAGTGTGAGCAGTATTGGGTACCTTTTTTCCAATCACAACTTGTTTTTTTAAGATAAGTATTTTCTGTCTGCTCAAATACTGCCCCTGTCATAAAGGCTTCACATGGACAAGTGCATTTTCTCTCTCTCCTACTTGTGTATCTAATGAGTGAACGAGTTATAGGGTGATTTAATGAACAGATACATAATTTATTTTTACTTGAAAGATGATTATCAAAATAATCATAACCTTTTGATATGACTGTCAAAATAATATTTATTTTTCAGAAATAGCTAAAATATATTCTATTAATATTTATTTGGAAACCTTGTCTGAGAAAGCATCACTAGGCACTCACTCCTAGTAGAATAGTTTGTGCCATCTATTACATTTAATTACAGCTTTGTACATACCTTCTTAACAAATTCTAAGCTTTATAAAGTTGAAACCTAGACAATGGCTAAGTAGTGGGTATTCCATAGACATATGTTTAATGAATTAATGGATTAGTATTAATTAATGGATTAATTAACATTAATGAGCCACTGAGCAAAATACTCCAAAAATTCTACATTTGCTATACTTATAGGTCAGCAATTTATTACTTTAGGGTCTCATTTCACAGTAAAAATGCAACTTTATAGTGTGTATGTCAGGAAATATTATTTTCTATTTGATAAGGACACTGCATGAATTTAGAGACAGTAACTTTTCTGTCTATTAATGTCATAATTCTATCAAGAGCCTAAGGCATTGACATATATTGCAAAACACTAGGTCACAGAGAAAATCACTTTCAAATTTAGATTGTGAATGCACAAGTTAGATTGATTTATACTTGTAAGTGACAAATTGCTGCTGAAATAAGATGAATTCATTCACAAGTCAATAGTTAAAGAAACTAAAAACTGTGCCTATATTTATGCCATGGCACTCTGTTAATTCACAAAGCTGTGATGGAGGATGATAACCCTGAATAACCAAGTATCCAAAATGTCAAAAATCTTAGGGATCTGGCACATGTATACCTATGTAACAAACCTGGACTTTCTGCACAAGCATCCCAGAACTTTAAACAAATCTATTAAAAATAAACCTCTGGATACCTGATTGTATTCAGAGCACTACCCATGACATCATGTACCACATATTCATGTTTGGTTTCTGTACAATTTAAAAATAAACAGAAGTAAAATGGAACATAGAAACAACATAGTGTTAGCGTCTTTAAAAAGACTGTCAGTGTTTTGTTTTGTTTGTGTTTTTGCCTGTTATTTCTTCTCTTTTTCAAAAATTTTCTCATATACCAAGAATAAATTTTTGGAACAAATTTCCAAATAATACTTTCTATTTTATATTTTCCATTGCATCAAAAATATATGTACAGCACAAATGGAAATTTGGAGTCTTAGGATATAGTCACAACTCACTGTAACTGCAATCTAAAATTTAGTCAATCCATAAATTTTCATTTATTCTGCTGACTTGCATTAATCACTAGAATATTTATGCCATAGTGGCATGGTTATGATCTCCTTGATATATTACTCTGCTCTACCCTTCTGTTTTTCAACTCTCTGTTTCTTTTATTAAATTTCTACAACTTTCAACTTTATCATCTATTTATGTAACTATTCTGTGGCTTAGATTAGTTTTTTATTTTTAAATCTTGTTACTTAACCATTTAATATGTGACTATCTTAACTTTAACATTACTTATCTTCGAAGATAATTCCATTCAACTTAACTTCTCTGTACTTTGAAGATGGATAACAGGAGACTTTTTTAAAATTTAAGTTACATTTTAGAACATTACTTTTATCTTTTTCACAGATGGCAGTGGGAATGTATAAAAATGAAACTCTGCATCTTTTCTTGCCTAATGGAAAGTTTATACAGTGAAGAATTACAATCAGAACAACTTAGCCGTCCCCTAAACTTGTATATTTTGCAGTAATGTCTTCATCGTTGTTTTCTTTGACAAGTATACTTTCCTGGTGACATGTAGATTTTAAGGACGTAGTTTTGTTGTATGTTGCCAGGTCCACAAACCATAACACAAAATTGCTCTTTGCAGAAGCAGCAAGAGAAATAGATGGCTTTGTAAATAGCTCTTGTGTTATTTATATCAGTATCAGTTTTAGGCAAATATTGAATTAGAAGTGTCTCCATTTATCATGGAAATTAAGATACTTGAAAGATTGTTCTCTGGTTTTGCCCTTTTTGCAAAAGCTTTCTCACCAAGTTCAATGAACTGCGGGAACTCACTCAAATATTTTAAACTGTCTTGAAGTTTAGCTTTGTTGTGTTGCTTCATTAGGAGCAATAATGAGGCTTGAATAATGTTACTTGCTAATGGAAGAAAAATATGAAACAACAGCATGTCCCTCTACCCCCTCCTTATTCTTAGGGCAATAAACACTGTTTTAAAGTTCTAACACACAGGAGGATATCATATATACACTAGGTCAGTTTTCTGATGTGGTCTTTCTATTGCTAACGACAGCTTGCTATTCAAACTGCTTTTCATCAAGTCAGTATTATCCCATTATACAAATTGCCTAAGTTTTAGTAGTTAAAAATGTGTGGTCTAGATTATAGGACACAAAATATACAGTTAGAAAGGCTGAAAACATTTGTGACTTGTGTATCTGAGTTCTGGCTTTTCTCTTGAATAAGATTTGGTCAGAAAACTGAGACTATGCCTTATATTTCAACAACCACTTGTCTTTTAGTTTTCTTTTCAAAAACTATCAATTAGATTTTAGGAGTGCTTTCTAGTTTATGAAATAAATTAAGAAGTCATATCGAAAAATAATTTTTGAGCTGGAAAGAAATTTAAATGATTTATTTCAACTTATTTTTCTAGAGTAGGTATCTAGCAATTTTATTTTTCAAATGTACTTCACCCTAATAACTCATCTTAGGTGTTCAGAAAAAAAGTGCATATATATTTTTTTAATTTTCAGTCAGTTAAATACATGAATGATCAAAGGAAAACTGAAATATATTACATATTCTGAAGTTTAACATCCCACTAGGATCTTCGCAGGAATATTTTAATTATAATAAGTTTTGTGATCATTACATCTAAGCCCTTTCAACATCTCTGTTGCTCTGCCTCATATACTTGGATAAATGCCAAGTAAATGTCATCTTTGCAGAAAAGAAATATAAAAATACTTAACTGACTTCAGGTTATATGTGGATTATTGAAATAATTTAACAGCAATTTAAGCTGTTTGTAATCAGATAAGAAAATGTGTCAGCAACTTAATTGGATCCGAATTTGAACAGATTTTCTATGCAGTGTTGCTAAGCATAATGCTAACAGTGGGCTGGCGCTACTCCATTTTTTGTCACTTCTGTAGAAAGACTTCCTAAACGTGGAAAAGAATGGAGAGGGCCTACTAGGATTTACAGCATTATAGCTTATTATATTTCTGGCTTTTGTTTTGTCCATTTGAGGTATTTATCATAAAACGTTAATCATTACATAGCTTTATCAATCATCACTCAGCATGAATTACCCCAAAACAGCTTGAATCCTTGAAGATATCTGAAAAGCTACGTTAGTAAAAATAAGACTATATATTCAGGTCTGTACATATTGCTCATAAAAGGGTTACAAATATGTAATTACCTGCAGAGGAATAGATACCAATTTTCAGGCTCTAGATGTTAGTAATTAATAAAATGCGGCAGCAGACATTATTTTAACATACTATAAATTAAAATACATTTGCACATATATGCATATAGTATACACAGTGCATGTATACATATTTGCTGTCTAAAACAGTGTATAAATTCAAATCAGAAAGGTGAATAGGGGTACTGTGGGGTAGGCAATGGGAATAGGTCTCAGCCCAATCTAGAGATGCTGGGAACTATTTAATGAAAGAAAGGATACAATATAGGAGGAACAGAAAAATTGCTAACATTAACACAAAAGTTTATCTAAGGAGCTCAAAACAACAGGAGAAAACAGATGGCTATATCAAAAAAACAGGAGACTCATTTAAAGCACCCTAGTAGGTTTGAATCCCAACTCAGCCTCTAAGCTGTGACATTTTTGGCAAGTTCACAAGACTTTTAAGTCTTGGTATCTTAGCTCAGATTGACCAAATAAAATGCAATATACTAGGTGGCTCAAATATCAGAACTTTATTTTTCACAGTCCTAGAAGGTTGAAAGTCCAAGATTAAGGCATCTGCTCATTCAGTTCTGGGTGAGGTTCTACTCCTGGCTTGTGAAGAGCCATCCTCTAGCTGTATTCTCACATGGAGTTTTCGCTCTTCCTTATCTTATGACACTAATTATGTAAAGAAGGCCACACACATAACCTCATCTAACCCTACTTACTCCCAAAAGGCTCCATCTTCAAATACGATCATATTAGGCACTAGCACCTTAATATATAAATTTGAAGGAACACATTCAATCCGTAATAGTATCTTCCTCTTACAATGGCATCAAATAGACCTTGTTTGGGTTTATGAGGCTCAGAACACAGCAAATTTGGTGATAGTGGAAGCACACTCTGCAACGGTGGTGCTGCTGCTGTTGCACTGTGTGATCATCTTTTGAAGGAGTCAATAACTGATTAAAGTGGGCTGATTCTCACTGGTTGTGTCTGTAAGACCAAGAACATGTATATACCAAGGAAAAGTGCTAGAAGATATATGAGGAAATTACAAAGAAGAACTATGCAAAAGATTTTGAACTCTTAGATCTTTATCTATTTTGAGGATATGGATGTAGTGGCTATTTAACTGAGGATTCAGCTACAAAGGCAAACAGAATTTCATTAGCAAAAATGCTAGAATGCGGTGTTCTTTTCATCCTTACCTTACACCAACTGAGAAGACATTAATGATTACATATCTCTAGATATTGAAAGCCACAGAAGTGAGTTTTAAACACATCTGAGAGTTATAAAGATAAAATAATATCATTATTTTCATGAACTGACAGAACTGAGAGCAGGGCAAAGGCATTTGTTTCCTTTGGACCACATACACAACCACAAGAGATTATGCCAGTTCTCAGGGGACCTCAGCCGATTGAACTAGGGCTGAGAAACCTACGTGAGTGTCCTGTTAGAGCCAAGGCGGGGTTCAGAGGAAAAGAAGCATAAAACGTCAGTTGGAGGAGACACCAACAAGCAAGCTGCAGGTGGAACTGCCTGGGGGATTGGGGAGGGATCCTCTGAGAAACACAGAGAAAATCCCTCAGTAGAAAAGTCAACATTGAATATCTGCCAATTTGAAAGAGGGCCAATATCAGATCAAAATAGAATTAGGCTGCATATCTTACCCCTAATTGTCTGTACTCTTAATAAATTCTGAATGAGTATTATGGGTCAGAAAATGAAGCTAGGGAGTGAGGACGGAGTTGGCAAAATACAGAGACAAGCTGACTTTTTTCTTAGCAAGTGCAAACCTCCAATCTTGAAGCAGCATTCAGTGGGAGAAGAAAGGAAGCTTTAACTTTATTAAAGTTGAGAGTCGTGACTATCATGGTAACTCAGAATTTCACCTCAATAGAAGAAATTCTTTTTAGTCTTGGAAATAACTGAAGACCAATTTATGATTATTTTCCAGAAGCACACAGAACCAGGCTAATGAGTATGTTTGAAGGGAGTGGAAAAAGAAATAAAGTTGCCTTATGAGTTGCATATTGAGACCAATATGTTTAACAAAATAGTTACATCACTGCATAGTGATTAATATTAATATTTTTATACAATATGCTAGTATTACAATATGCTAGTATACTCTTTCTATAATTTCAGGACATGCCATATAGCGTACCAAAATGTTCCCATCTTGTACAGTTAAAATAAACTTTTAAGGTTTTGGCATATAAGTGTATTGTGGAAATTCTATTTATGTGATAATTTCAGTATATTGCTTCAGTTCCCAAGAGTTAGGTGTTATTATCTCTGAGCATATCTTCACAAACTTTAAAGAACACGCTTTTCTGGAATCCACAAAATACAGATTTCATTAACCATCTAATAGTCTGCTGGGCTTTTCGATCCACATAAGTCGATGTGAAAGACTTTGAGTTTCAGTTATATTTGCATTTATGATGCTGTTCCAGAACGAACCCCTCACAGGAATATCAATTATTAAAGAAGTATCTTCTGCATAGCATATAATCAGTAAGGCAGCCAACAAATAAAGCAACTCCAGGGATATGTTCTTCCAGCCTCCTGTCTGGGTCCAAGGTATTTATTTGGTTTACATAGCAGCTGTTGTCATTGCCACTAAGAACAAAGCAATAAAGATTCCAGAATTCTTTGAAGTTTATTCGATTGCCCTTTTTGAGTATGACAGGAAAATAGCATTTGTTTACTTTAATGTTAAAAATATGAAGAGAAAATGAACATCAATCTAGGTTTCTACTTTGAAAGTGGCTTTTTCATAAGGTTTACTATTTAGTTTTAAAAATAGACTGTCTCTACAAATATTTTCGGCTGTTTAAATAATTTTGTTTTTGGTATCAGTAGGGTATCACTCTGACTCTGTACCTTATCTTCAAGGTTATGATAAAGAAATCAAACTTCAACATTCCTAATAAATGTGAAGAGATAATGAAATGTAGTAATATTGTGCTTCAAATATTTTCATATTAAAAATGACATTAAAATATATTGATTTGAATTTTAAATTATTTAAAATTTTATAGGAGTATGTGTGTGTATATACAGCTGCCTTCTCATTATTTTCTCTATACTATGTACAATTTTAAAGCTAACTTTTGGAAAATACTAAAGAATTGAATTGTAATTAGGTTAACAGTATTGACTCTCCTTGTACCTTCTACAAATGTGTATATGATTTATAAAACTTATGTCTGGGGAAGTTAAAATGTTTAGCCACAACATATTATTTAATACTTAAGAACTTTGTAATGTTATAACTCGTTCTTTTTACTTATTTCACAAACATCTATTGAGCACTACTAAGGACAGATACTATTCTAAGTACTAGATACACATCAGAAAGAAACAGACAGATATTTCTTCTTACTTTAGTAGCTATAACTAAAACAATTGAACTCATAGAGATATAGTAGGTTGATGGTTATCTTAGGCTGGGAAGGGTAGTAGTGGTAGCAGGGGGTGAATAGAGATGGTTAATGAGTATAAGTATATAGTTAGATACAATGAATAAGATTTTGTATTTGATACTAGATCTAGTATTTGCTACAACAAGGTGATTACAGTCAACAAAATTTATTGTACATTGCAAAATAAATCAAAGACTATAACTAGAATGTTTATAACAAAAATAAATAATACATTCTGGAGGTAAGAGGTACCCCATTTATTCTGATGTGACTATTATGTATTTTATGCCTGTATTAAAGTACCTCTATGCCCCATAAATACATATATCCACTATCTACCCATAAAGTGTTTTTAATTATTTTTGTTATTCTGAGAATAACTAAAAATACAATATGAGGGTCAAATACTAGCAAATAATACTTGCTTTGGAGTCAGACAGAAAAAGGTTTGCATTCTAACTCAGTAGTTTACTATTTTTGTTACTTAAAGCAAGTTAATTAATTAATCTGGATCTAATTTATGTAAACTCTAAAATGGAAAAATTACCTAATTGACATTGTCACTTATTTAGAGTGCCTGGTGTATAAATCAGCATTAAAATGTAAATATTTATTGTTTAAAAAACAAGCATACAAACTTGATTTTAAAAGAAACACATATTTTAGTACATTAATAGTTTAATATACAATTATGCTGTCATATTAATAATTACTTTTTGTTCTTATATCCATTTATTTAAATTGATCAAATATCATAACATTTTATAATAAATAATATATTATTTAAACATGTTAAATTATGCTAAATATGCCATTTATTAATTACATTTAGCCCCTAAAATTTCCATTTTACAGACTTTTTGATAACTTTTTAAGTTTATTATAGTTAGTTTAAATAGAACTAGCCTGCAGCTATATATTGAGAAAAGTTTTTCTGTAACTTTGTCATTATTTTATTTTCTTAATATTATTATTGCCTACATTCCAAACTCCTGCTTGTGAAACCACAATGTCTTTTAATTACAGGTTAAATTTTGATATGTATCAGAGTTAAAAATTAAAATATTCTTGAATTTTTTTGAAATATTTTTGTATATAATATTTTTGAACATGTCTAATGTGAAGAGATAAGTTTGTATTTTAATTCTAATACCACTCTTTCTGTGGATTTACATAAACACTAACAGTCTTAGGGTTTTTATTTTTTAATTTTAAAAATAAAAATGCCTCATAGAGTTGTATAGAGATAAAGGGTGGTAGCGTTAATCTAAAGCAGTTTCTAATACAAAGTAGATGCTCAACAATTTTAGTATTTCTTTTACTTTCTTTAAAATACTTCTTTTGGAACTAGAGATGATACCTGAAAACTAATTCTACACTTTCATTTATGGAAGAGCTATTGAAAATTACATTTTATTACTGTTTTCTGTAACTGTGTATTTCCCCTTGATCTGCTTTTTCTTGCTAAATGATATTTTTTGGGGAAAGATAAATAGACATTCTTTAGTTGCTCATTTTCTTAAAATACCATATAGATTATTAACATCTATAGAAGCAGACACTATTAAAGTTCAGAAAATAAACAGAATCTAGATATTTGAGCTAGAGCTGGAGCATTCATCATAAAACTCCACCCACTCACAGGTTCTCACTACTTGTGGGAAAGGATCATGGGAAAAAGATGAAAGAGTACAAGAGTCTTTAATATATTGTTCACAATGCTTTGCAATGTGTCTTCAACACTATATACTTGGGTTTCATTTAATTACATATTCTCCCAAATCTAGTAAATTGCCAAGACTTGTCAATTGTATATCCTACACTTGGTGAATATATGTTTATGTTCAGCCTCATTACCACTATCCTAGGTAGACGGTTTTCTCCAGGTTACTCCGCTCAGATTTGCAGCACAAAGAGACTTCCTATCAAATTCATATGATGGTTATTTCACACCAAAATATGTTCCCAGTGGCTTTCAATGCTCTACCTTGTCTATTCAGCTACATTTCTTGTCATTCCTCCTTTTGTAACACGTCATACAGAATTTATTCCTCTGTCTCAAAAATGCTAGGTCCTTTCTACACTTTAAGTCTCACACACTGTTCTCTATGCTGGGGATTTTCTTTGCATTCAGCCTCAATCTCTGCTTAAAGGCAACTGTCTCTGCAAAGTCTTTAATGACTCTGTTAGACCATTGAATTCCAATGTGTTGCATCTCTGCTACACGCCAGCCCAGAATTTCTTATCATTTTATATCTGTATCTTTATTTCAACGTATTTCAACTTCTCACTAACTGTTTTTTCACTAGACAATAAGCTCTCTGAAGCAAGGATCCCATGTATCTTCTTAGGTGAAGGAAATGTGTTCCTAGTGCAGTGTTTGAGACTATGGACAAATACTAAGAACAATTATTTGATGAAAAAATTAAAACGCAATCATAGTATATAATATCCATATGGTTGGTAGCAGATATTGAGGATCATCTTAAAAATCACTCTTTTATCTCATCATTCTCCAGTGAATACTAATCACAGGATATCAATGTGATCATGCTTTCTCTCTTCTTCTGCTCTCCTCTGGGACTTTTCTTTTTGCCTTTATGATTTAGAATTTAAGATCAGACGAAGAAAGGTAAAAAAGGAGAAATAAAATAATGAAGGCTGAGGACAAACAGGAGTTATTCTAAGTTATTAAGGAAAGAAGACTAAAAGCGACTTAGGATGTGGGGGAAAAAAACCCAAATTTAAGATCTTAAAATGCTTACAATCTTAGACTGAAAGTCTGAGAAGCCTAGAATTAAAAGTATTTTCATATATAAATATATTTTAAACACAAAACACTACATATTGATTTTGATATATTTACCATTAACATATAAAGTATACAGATGAATGACACAAGTTTTAAAAAGTATGCTTAGGGAAGAAGTCAAAAGTTAGAGATGATAGAAATTATTTCTTTTAACAAATATTAATACAAATATCTGGATCAAATATGGACATATCTGGAAGTTAGACGCATAGCTGCCATATTCTTTCTGTACATTTGCTATGCTTTATAGTTAAATGTGAAAATAAACATTTCCACTTCACTCAGCAAACATTTTGTAAAGTCCTACTCTACACTGTACACTGCCATTAGCACTGGGGCTATACCTGTGAAATGCAGATAGTGTTCTTATTCCTATAGAGTTTACATTTTCAGGAATCTGTAAAATTGTCTTTGAAGTCATCTCTTCTAAGAACCTGAGACCAGAAAAGTAAGTGACAGATTTTTAAAATGAAACTAAGTGTTCCTCAATCACTCAATATTTTTATAAAGCACCTCCTACGTTCCAAACATTACTGAGAATCCGAAGTATATTAGAATATGTTTACTTAAATATTCTTTGCTCTATAAAATTAATATTAATAAATAATTGAGTTTCTAGTATTGCAAAATGTTTTTATAAGATAAAAAATTTAGCAAATAGTAATTGAGCATGAAATCTATGAGGGCACCGTGTGATTAAGTAAACACGAAGGAAGCCTTATTGATAACCTGAGTGATATGGGCTTGGAGAAATGAGCTCTGGATTAGAGAAAGATAGTCTAAAAATGAATGCATTCCCTTGATTGTTATGCAGACACACTCTTTCTGTTTTCAGCATTTCCAGAATTTAGTTTTACATCTGTAATTTTCCTGTGATGAGAATCTTGGTGGCAAACAAGTGGTGGAGGCATGGGGCTGCTAAGAACATGTGTCCTCAACCACATCCATTCTGAGGAAGAACACTAGAAATGTAAAAAGCTCTTTTCCTAGGACCAGGTACAGGAGACAAGAGAGACAGGCTTCAGCTTTCATTTTTTTCCCTTTCTTTAAAGAGGTCAATAAAGCATTCTTCTTCCTCCTCCTCCAGCTCTTCTTTTTCTTAAGTGTTTATTGTTCAATGTGATTTAGTGACTATTGAAATAAGTCATTTTTTTCTCTTCACTACTTGGAACTTGGAAATCATCTAAAACGTAATGTCACATGTATTGATTTTTACTTCCAGTTTGTTTAATAAAAACTGCCCAGTGCACCATTAGTATAGATGGAGGTAAGTACCCTAACTTGTGATTTTTAAATTCTGATTTGTAGTAGAAAAAGAAATATTTCAGAGTGATTTGATTGTAAGCTTTACTATGATAGGTCTGTACTATAATCTTTCACTCTGTATACTTTCCTTTTAAAGGGATGACAGTTTCCTTAATATGACAAAACCGTATCACATCTTTGTTTGGAGACAGTTCAGCTTACTCTCTGTTTCAATGAGTGCTCTCTCTGTACGCCTCTGGCACAGCGGGTATTGCAACTGGGTATTTAGTGTCTTAGCTTTCTATTTCCATCATCACTAAAGTGATTTTATGCAGAGGATTTTACACTGATTATCTGAACTGGCAGACCTTTTTGACTTCTTCTTCTTTATTCATAAGAGAGCTTCTGGGACTCCAACTATCAGCTGCCAGTTCCTCAGGGAATCTGCATATTCTTTGCCAACTTCCCCTGTTCTCTTGAAATTTCCATTCTAAAATTTTTTGTAAAATGAAGTTCTTGCATTTTTTTATGATTTTCACTTTGTGAAGTTACCTGCTGAGCTACCAGGTCAATATACATGTTTACTAGTGTTTTTCCTTCCTTGTAAAGTGTGCCTTTTATCATGACACAACACTCTTCTATACTGCTTTCATGCCTTTAACCCTAAACTAAAGCATGTGCATGTGTGATGCTAATAGAGCCATTATTTTTTAGATTTTATTTTTCAGGTGCTTATTTGACAATCTTTTTATTTTCAACTTTTTGCTGTTATTGATTTTAATTCTGTCTTGCATGACCTGCACTTAAACAGATGATTTTGAGCTCTGCCTTTTGATAGATGTCATTATTCTATTCACACATAAAGTGACAATCCTACATAGCTGTTGTGCTCCTTACATCTTACTTTATGTTAACTGCTTTTAAAAAATATCCTTTCCTGTATTCCCTTATTATCTTGCATTGTTTTAATCATGTTGCTATTTATTCCATGTTTTTGTTACTTAATTGGATATTCTTTCTAAAATTTCACTCTCTTACCTTACCAGACCCTACATCTGTGACTACATAATGTACGTATTTTCTATTGTTGTTTGCAAAGAAAATAAATATTTCTTTATGAAAATATACTGATTCTTCACCAACAAGGTGTGTGTTACCCATCCCATTCTTATCAGACATACAGAAACACGTTAATTTTACTGTCTCTTCCCTCCTCTGTCCCTACTAAGGTGCCTCTAGAATGTTTCCCTATTCTTGTTTTGCTTAGGAGGTTAAAATTTTTAATTCTTGATTATGATTTAAGTATTCTTGCAAATTACCATGGTCCTGCTGTTTTAAGTATGTGTAAAGCTTGCATATTCTCTGTCAGATCATTATTTGGTTTAAGCATTTTCTCAGTCATCCTCCTCAGATGGAATTCAATACGTTATTATTGTACACTATTAATCATCTTCTCTGTGAGATGATGACATTATCAGGAGGTACAGGATTTGAAGAAAACATTTTTTTGCCATTAATCAGCAGATGTTATATTATCCTTTTGGTTTGAAGTGTTACAAATAAAAATTTTGATGTCATTCCTTTTTCTTGTGTAGGTAACATTTTAATGTTATTTATTATTGAAAATGCCATTAACAGTAACATAACATTATTATGCTGTAGAATCTCAAATATTTGAAAATTTGTCACAATATGACTAGGTCTATTTATTTGATTGATCTACCTTAAAACCTAACAGATGCATTTATATCCAGACTCAGGTCTTTCTACAGCTCAGATAGATTCTTTCCCATTGTTTACCACTACCTATCCTTCCTCTGTTCTTTTTTTTCCCCTTCCCCTTCAAATATTTGCACATTACGTGCTTTGTATTTTCCTTCTATGTGTCTGATTTTTCTTCTCATATGTTCTAATTCTTTATATATTTCTTCTTCCCTTGACAATTTTTTAAATTTTGTCAATCCACTAATTTGGGTGACAATAATGATCTTTTTTTATTACATGAAGGGTATATTTGAAACATAGTCTGTGTTTCTGTCTACTTAACCTTCAGAATACCCCTTGTTGCTATATTTTTAGGGGGAGTGGTTTTGGTTTTAACCTTCCTTCTTCACCTGCTTTAATATGTCAAACTTGTGACAGATCTTTGTAACTACTGGGCCTGCTTAAATATATGGTTATTGTTCTTCCTTGACGACCTGGGGCCCAGGTTTGGTCCCTGTAGTTCCCTACCTTTAGTAGATGTAGAGTAAATGATTGTCTCTTAACATGAGCCAACAGTTTAAAGTAAGACTTGCAAGGCTGTGGATATTTTCCTAACTCTGCACCCCATCAAACTTTTCCATTCCTAATGGTAGCCTCATATCTTAACCTGCTCTTTCATTTTTTATCGGTCACATTGATGTAGGAAAGATAACAGTGAGCTATGACATCTGCTGTCAGGAATGCCAGACAACAGGTGGCCCACATTCTTCCTGTGATCCTTTATTTTAAGGAACTTGTATCTGTGCTTTTTCACTCAAGCATCCCACAATTCATCCAGGTCATGGAGGAGAAGTCATAGAACAGTTCTCTCTACCTCAACTATCACAGAACAGACAGCCTTATTTGCACTTCATGACTTTAAGCCTCAGTTGGCTTAGGCAAGGCAGATAGACTGACATTATCAATAGCAGAAAGGAAGCTGGATTCTCATAGTCATCTCCTTCCCAGAATCCGCTACTCCTCCTGGTGGAATCTTCCAAGTGTTCCAGTCCTCCATGCTTTAACCTCAAGTTTTCTAGAACCAAAGATTTTCTCCCATTGCTTTGTATCTAATTTGGTCATTTACACAGACTCTTCAGATTGTGTTCAAGAACTCTTTGAATTTCTTTCAGGTTTTCTTGATTTATTCATCCGCATTCCATTCTGTGCTTTTTCTAGTATATCAGTTTAGGCCCTTTTTGAATTAAGTGGGGAACCTAGTTGCTGATTAATAAGATCAACTATACAAATTTTGAGGAAAACTTTCACTTGATTTATATGCACATTAGTTTTAATTAGAAAATATGATTTTATACACATGTGCCTCCATCAAGCTTCCTATATTTTTAGAGAATTATTTTAAGTGCATATATCTCCCCAAATGACCCTTAATAAGCTTTAAATGTCACTCTGAAAAGCACAATGTGACTGTGGAGTCTTCACCAACTTCTTTTTAGCTATTGTAACTGATTCGGTAACACCTTTAGTGTTATTATTTTGCTGAAATTTGTAATTAAATCCCTATTTGGGCCATCACTGGATGTCCTATGAATGTGCACATCACAAATGTGCAAAAACTAAAAAGTGAAGTGCTAAGTTTGGCTTGTAAACTGATACAAATCAATTGTGACCAGTTTAAATTACATTCTCTTACTAACTGAGTATAATATTAAAAGGAAAATAGGACAAACTAGCTTACTAACATAAAATACTTTGTTGGGTCATGGTGTCTCCTTTTTAATTTCTCCTTTTGTTTTCTAAGGTAAAAGATCATGCACAAGGTAAATAACTACTAATGATAAAATAATATGTACAAAACATTTGCTCTCTGCCAGGTAGTACTTTAGGTGCATTATATCCTTTAACAATTGTATCTCTAGGAAAGAAAGGCAGATCAGGATGGCAGAATACAAGGCTCTGCCAATCGTCCCCCTGGCAAGTACACCAAATTAACAATTATCTACCTAGAAAAAAAAAAACCTTGATAGGAACCAAAAATCAAGTGAACCCTCATAGTACCTAGTTTTAAAAATATATTACTGAAAGAGGCAATAAAGAGATAGATAAAACAATTTGGAATTGCTGATGCCACCTCCTTACCACCCTCTGGCACTGGTGGTATGGTGCAGAGTGTCTCTGGGCATCAGGGGAGGGAGAACAAAGCAATTGTGAGGTATTGAACACATTGCTGTCCTGTTAGAGCAGAAAGGAAAACCAGACTGAACTCAGCTGATGCCCATCTACAAGTGAAGCATTTAAGCTAGCCCCAGCCAGAGGGGAATTGCTGATCCCAGCAGTCCGAACTTAAGCTCCCTCAGACTTTTTCACCAAGATCTAAAATGCTATGGGACTCTAAGTAAACTTGAAAGGCAGTCTAGATCACATGGACTGCAACTCTTAGGTGAATACTATGGCTGAACTTGGCCCAGAGACAGTAGACTTGGTGGGGGCACGCAACATACTGAGAGACCAGCTGGGGCAGCTAACGGAGTGCTGGCATCACCTCTCTTCTAATCCCAGGCTGCACAAATTGCAGCTCCAAGAGAGACTGTTTCCTTCTTCTTGAGGAGAGGAGAGGAGAGGAGAGGAAAGAGTGGGTAGGACTTTGTCTTCCATTTTGGACACCAGCTCAGCCTCAACAGGATAGGGCACTGGTCAGAGTAATGAAGTCTTTGTTCCAGGACATAGCTGCTAGATGACACTTCTAGATACACCTAGGGCAAGAAGGGAATCTACTGATTTGAAGTGAAAGACCCAATCCTGGCAACATTTATTATCTGCTAACTAAACAGTGCTTAGGCCCTGAAAAATTAGCAGTGATATCTAGGTACTATGTTGAAGGCCTTGGGAAAGCCTCTGAAACTTGCTGGCTTCAGGTGAGACTCAGCACATTACCAGCAGTGGTGTCTACAGGGAAAAACTCCTTCTGCTTGAGAAAAAGAGGGAAAAGGCAAGGGGACTTTGTCTTGCACCTTAGGTGCCAGCATGGCCACAGGGGTTTACAGCACCAAGTGAGGTCTTGGGATCACTGATTTCAGGACTTGACTCTTGGATGGCATCTCTGACCTTCTCTGGGTCAGAGGTGAGCCACTTGCCCTAAAGGGTGTGTCCCAAGCCAGAAAGCCTTCACGAAAACATGACTGAAGAGCCTTTTGGCTTTAAAGAAACATCAGCAATAATCCAGCAGAATTTGCCATGGCCTATGTTAGTGGTTACTATGGGGTGAGGCTCTTCTCCTTTTGGAAAGGGGAAGGAAGAGTGGGAAGGACTCCATCTTATGAAATGAGTGCCAGCTCAGCAGCAGCATAATAGAACACCAGGTAGATTTGTAAGGATTTTGATGCTAGTCTCTAACTCTTGTACTGCATCTCTGGACCCAGCAGGGACCTGGGGTAATTCACTGCCCTGAAGGGAAGGACACAGGCCTGACTGGCTTTACTTGATGTTTGTAGAGCCCAAGGACCTTGAGCAAATACAGGCAGTAGCCAGGAAATAATTACAGCAGGCCTTGGGAGAGACCCAGTCCTGCACTGTCTTCAGGTCTGACCCAGCACAGTCATAGTGGTGGTGGTCACAGGAATGCTTGTGTCACTCCATCCCCAGCTTTAGTTGGCTAAGAATGAAGAAAGCAGTCTGCTTGAAAGAAAGAGAAGAGAACTTGTCTCCAACTGCTAATCCAGATAATTCTTCTGAATCTTGTCTAAGACCATCAAGGTGATACCTCTACAAGTTTGTAAGAACCACAGAATTATTATGATTGGGGTACCCCCTACAGAAGATATAGGTTAGATCACAACACACAAGTCTTTCAAATACCTGGAAAGCCTTCCCAAGAAGGATGAGTACAAACCCAGAGAGTAGAGATTATAATAAATACTAAACTCTTTGATGCACAGACACTGAAGAACATCTACTAGCATCAACACCATCCAGGAAAATATGACCTCATCAAATGAACTAAATAAGGCATCAGGAACCAATCCAGGCAAAACAGAGATATGTGAACTTACAGCCAGAGAATTTGAAATAATTGTGTTGAGAAAAATTCAAAGAAATTCAAGAGAATGCAGAGTAGGAATTAAGATTTTTTTTCAGATAAATTTAATAAAGAGATTAAAATAATTTAAAAGAATTAAGCAGAAATTCTGGAGCTGAAAAATGCAGTTGGCATCCTGAAGAATAAATGATTCTTTTAATAGCAGAGTTGATTAAGCAGAAGAAATAATTAGTGAGCTTGAAGACAGGCTATTTGACAACACACAGTCAAAGGAGACCAAAGAAACAAACAAACAAACAAAACAATGAAATATGCCCACAGGATCTAGAAAACAACCTCAAAGGGGCAAATCTAAGAGTTATTGACCTTAAAGAGGAGGTAGTGAATTTATTCAAAGAGATAAAAATGGAGAACGTTTCAAACCTAGAGAAATAAAACAATACTCAAATACAAGTAGGTTATACAGCACCAAGCAGATTTAATCCAAATAACACTACCTGGTGATATTTGATAAGCAAACTCCCAAAGATCAAGAATAAAGAAATAATTCTAAAAGTAGCAAGAAGAAATATACAAAATAACACACCATGGAACTCTAATATGTCTGGCAGCAGACTTTTCAGTAGAAACCTTACAGACCAGATGAGAATGACATAATAACATAACATACTCAAAGAAGTGTTGAAGGAAAATAAATCATAAACTTTTATCCTAGAATCATATATCTGGTGAAAATATCCTTCAAATAAGAAGGGGAAATAAAGACTTTTCCTAACAAATAAAAGCTAAGGGTTTTTAGCAACACCAGATCTGTCCTACAAGAAATGCTAGAGGGAGTGCTTTGATTAGAAAGTAAAGGATATTAATGAGCAATAAGTAATCACCTGACAGGTAATAAAAAGTACACAAAAGAGCACAGAGTAGTATAACACTATAACTGTGGTGTGTAAACTACTCTTATCCTAACTAGAAAGGCTAAATGATGAACCAATTAAAAATAATAAGTATGACAACTTTTCAAGACATAGAAAGTACAATAAGATATAAATAGAAACAACAAAAACTTAAAAAGCAAGGGGACAATGTTAAGTCATAGAATTTTTATTAGTTTTCTTTTTGCTTATTTATGCAAATAGTGTTAAGTTCTTATCAGGATAAAATAAATTATTTGCAAGCCTCATGGTACCCTTGAACCAAAAAACATACAGTAGATACACAAAAAATAAAAAGCATTAAACTAACTTATACCACTGTAGAAAATCACCTTAACTAAAGGAAGAAAAGAAGGAAATAAAGAATGAAAAGAGCACTACAAACAACCAGAGAACAATAACAAAATGGCAGAAGCAAATCCTTACTTATTAATAATAACACTGAATGTAAATGGACTGAATTCCTCCATCAGAAAGATAAAGAGTGGCTAAATGGAAAACAAAAAAGCAAGACCCACTTATCTTTTGCCTATAAGAAACACACCTCACCTATAAAAACACATGCAGACTGACAATGGGATGGAAAAAGATAGCCTATGACAATGGAAACCAAAAAAATGCAAGAGTATCTACACTTATATTAGACAAAATAGATTTCAAGAAAAAACTATAAGAAGAGACAAAGAAGGTCACTATATAATGATAAAGGTGTCAACTTAGCAAGACAATATAGCAAGTTTAAATAATAAGCATACAATACTGGAGCACTCAGATACATAATGAAAATATTATTAGAGCAAAAGGGAGAGGTAAGTCCAAATACAATAATAGTGGGACACTTCAACGCCCCACTTACCGCATTGGACAGATCTTCCAGATAGAAAATCAACAAAGAAAGATTGGACTTAATCTGTACTATGAAATAAATGAATCTAGTAGATATTTGCAGAACACTTCATCTGAATTGCTGCAGAATACACATTATTTTTTTCAGCATATGAATCATTCTCAAGGATAGACCATATGTTAGATCACAAAACAAGACTAAAAATATTCAAATAAATTTAAATAATATGAAGCCTATTATCTGAGCACAATGGAATAAAACTAGAAGTTAATAACAATAGGAATTATGGAAATTATATAAATACATAAAAATTAAACAATATACTCATTAATGACCAGTGAGTCAATGAAGAATTTTAGAAAGAAACCGAAAACTATAAACAAATGAAAACACAAAATACCAAAACCTATGTGATACAGCAAAAGCAGTACTGATAGGGAAGTTTAGAGCTATAAGTGCCTACATGAAAAAAGAGCAAAAACTTCAAATAAACAATCTAACAATGCATCTTAAAGAACCAGAAAAGCAAGGGCAAACCAAATACAAAATTAGTAGAATAAAAGAAATGATAAAGAGCAGAAATAAATGAATTTGAAATATACAAAATTATAGAAATAAATTAATACAAAAAACATTATTTTCTTGAAAAGTTAAGCAAAATCGACAAACTGTTAGCCAGACTGTCCATGAAAAAAAGTGAGAAGATAGAAATTGACAAAATCAGAAATGAAAAAGGAAACATTTCAGTTGGTAGAACAGAAATTTAAAGGATCATTAGTGGCTACTGTGAGCAACTATATGTCAATAAATTGAAAACCCTAGAAGTAATGGACACATTTCTAGACACACATAACATATCAAGATTGAACCAAGAAGAAATCCGAAACCTGAACAGATCAATGACAAATAACCAGATTGAAGACATAATAAAATGTCTACCACTAAAGAAAAGCCTGGGACCCCATGGTTTCACTGCTGAATTCTACCAAACATTTAAAGAAATAGTATCAATCCTACTCAAATTGTTTTGAAATATAGAGGAGGAAGGAATACTTCCAAACTCATTCTATGAGGCCAATAGTAACTTAAAAACAAAAGAAGACAAAACCACATCAATGAAAGAAAACTATAGGCCAATATCTCTGATGAATATTAAAAATCCCTCAACAAAATTTCAAATAGAATTCCAAACAGAATTTAATAATACATTAGAAATGACATTCATCATGACTAAGTGGGATTTATCCATGGAATGAAGGATGGTTCCACATACACAAATATATCAATCAACAGAAGGATGGATAAAAATCATATAATTACTTTAATTGATGCTGAAAACACATTTGATAAAATTCAACTTCCCTTTGTGATAAAAAAAAAAAACCTAAAAAAAACTGGGTTTAGAAGAAACCTACTTCAACATAGTAAAGGCCACCTGATATTACACTGAATGAGAAAAATCTGAAAGCCCTTCCTCTAAGATCTGAAACACAACCAGGATGCCCAATGTCACCACTGCTATTCAACATAGTACTGGAAGTCCTAGCTAGATCAGACAACAAAAAGAAATAAAGAGCATCCAAATTGGAAAGAAAGACGTCAATTTATCCTTTTTCGCAGATGATATGATTGTGTACTTCGAAAAGCCTAAAGACTCAACTAAAAAACTACCAGAACTGAATAAACAAATTTGGTAAAGTTGCAGTATACAACATCAATACACAAAAATCAGTAGCATTGTTGTATGTTAACAGCCAGCAATCTGAAAAAGAAATAAATGCATGATTTTATTTACAATAGCCAGGCATAAAATTAAATCCTAAGAATTAACCAAAGAAGTGAAAGGTCTCTACAATGAAACTATAAAAACACTGAGGAAAGTAATTGAAAAGGACACCACAAAATAGAAACAAATTCCATATTTATGGGTTAAAAGAATAAATATTGTGAAAATGTCCATGCTACTACAAGCAATCTACAGATTTAATGTAACCTCTATCAAAATATCAATGACATTCTTCCCAAAAATAGAACAAAAATTCTAAACTTTATATGGAACAACAAATCACCCAGGATAGCCAACTGTATCCTAAACAGAAAGAAAAAACTAGAGGACTCACATTATCTGACTTTATGCTACTGAGCTATAGTAACCAAAACAGCATGGTACTAGCATAAAAATGGACACATAGAGCAAGGTAACAAAATAGAGAACCCAGAAACGAACCCACACTTTTACAGTGAAGTCATTTTTGACAAAGGTGCCAAGAACATACACTGGGGAAAAGATTGTCTCTTGATAAATGGTGCTGGCAAAACTGGAGGATATCCATTTGCATAAGAATGAAACTAGCCCCTATCTCTCACTACATACAAAAATCAAATGAAAATGGATTAAACACTTAAATGTATGATCTAAAGTCATAAAATTATTACAAGAAAACATCGGGGAAACTCTCTAGGATATTGGTCTGGGCAAAAATTTTCTTTAGTAATACCACACTCATACAGGCAACCAAAGCAAAAATAAACAAGTGGAATCACTTCAAGTTAAAAAGCTTCTGCACAGCAAAGGATATAATCAGCAAAGTCAAGAGACAACCCACAGAAAGGGACAAAATATGTTCAAACTATATATGTGACAAGGAATTAACCAGAATATATAAGGAGCTCAAATGATTCTATAGAAAAAAAACTGATAATCCAATAAAAATGATGAGCAAAAATTTATATAGAGATTTCTCAAAACAACACATACAAATAACAAACAGAAATATGGAAAGGTACTCAACATCACTCATAATCAGAGAAATGCAATGAGATATCATCTCACCCTGGTTTAAATGGCTTATATCCAAAAGACAGGCAGTAACAAATGCTGTTGAGGATGTAGAGTAAAGGATACCCTAATACGCTGTTGTTGGGAATGTAAATTAGAACAACCACTATGGAGAACAGTTTGGAAGTTCCTCAAAAAACTAAAAATGGAGCTACCATATTAGCCAGCAATCCCACTGCTAGGTATATACCCTCAAGAAAGAAAATTAATTTATTGAAGAGATAGTTGAACTCTCATGTTTGTTGCAGCACTGTTCATAATATCTAAGATTTAGAAGCAACCTATGTTCATGGATAAAAGAATGGATAAAGAAAAATATTACACATGTACACGAAAAGTACTATTCAACCATAAAAAAGAATTAGATTCTGTCACTTGCAACAACGTGGATGGAACTGGGAATCATGCTAAGTGAAGTAAGCGGAACAGAAAGACAAACACTGCATGTTCTCACTTAATTGTGAAATTTAAAAATCAAGACTATTGATCTCATGGACATAGACAGTAGAAATATGGTTACTAGAAGTTGGGAAGGGTAGTGGGGTGTTGCAGGAAAAGTGGGGATGTGTTAATGGGTACAAAAAATTGTTAGAAAGGATGCATAAGACATAGTATTTTATTGCACAACGAATGGCTGTCATCAGTAATAATATAAAATAACTAAAAGAGTGTAATTAAATTGTTTATCCCACAAAGGATAAATACTTGAGGGAATGGAAACTCCATTCTCTATGATATAATTATTTCACATTGTATGCTTGTATCAAAACATCTCATGTACCCCAAAAATATATACACCTACTATGTACCCACAAAAGTTTAAAAAATAATTATAACTAATTCTAATTAGTAGTGAGCTATCGTTGTTTTCTTATTTTATGCACGAAAACATTATAATACAGAAAAGTTTAAAAAGTTGTTCAAAATGTGACAAATAATTTGATGGAGGCCAATTTGAAAACTATGTCAAAATCCAGGTCTCATTTGCTTAACTATAACAATATGGAATTTTAAATTTAGTAATGAATAACTATGTAAAAAGGAGGCTACATTTAAGAAGCAGAGTTCAAAACAGATGTGACTTATAAGAACATAGGAGGTTTTGTGACACCTGATCTAAAAGATGTCAGAGATCCAAGGCATCCAACTTCTATTTGCTGAACACGTCATTTTCTACTCACTTTGAATAAATTTCCAATATATGCACAATTCTACAGCTGAGTTTAAGGGACAGTTTCCAAATCAAAGGCTGTGGTAAACAAAATTGCAAATGTACATGGAAATATTGCAGAATGTACTAAGAAACTGCAGGAGCAAATCTAGCAATATTTAAGGCTATGAAAACTGACCAAAAATAGAAGAACTAAAGGAGTTTAGATTAAGTAGAGATTTACGTATGTAACAAAAATGAACTATGTCTCATGTAGAAATCACTTAATAAAAATTGTTGCGATATCAGAGTGATATTTTAAATGGTACCACAATACTAATGTTTATTTCAGAGAAAATTTCTTTTGAACATTTTTCTTCTTTAACCTTCGTCTGATATTCAGAAAAATGTCAAGACTGAAATTCTTTCAATGAGTCCCTGCAGCATACTGGGACTTCTCTAGCCATGATAACATTTTTTTTGTTTTCTTAAATATCTTCTGTTACGGATATATTAAAAATTCCATAAGAGCACATTATATTTCTTATTTTTACAAATGAGCAGGTTTGCAGAGAGTATGTTTGGCCAATGAAGAGAAAACATTATTCTATGCCTGCAGAAAGGGATAATAAAATATCACTGTAAACCGGAATTTGTTTTGAAGTACAATATAGTCTGACCCCAGCCATCTTACTGGCTCCGAGACTTTGAAAATTTATACTTTCTTCCACCTCATTAATTTCAGCTCCACAGATGAAGAAATAGTGGCTCATAGTATTCAACTAATCTGGCCTTCATTATGCTGATAGTGGAGCTATCACACAGATTGTATCCTTTGGTTCCAGTGTTTATGTGTTTCTCCCGACAAACAGGTAAACAAAGTGTGTTGGGTAGAACTGTTCCAGTGTAAATGCAAATATAGAAACACTTCTGAGGCTTATTGTCTTAAAAAGAATTGATGCCTACATTATATTATTCTATGTGAAGTTTTCATATATATTTATACTAATATGTGAGTATATATATGGATTACCAAAGGGTTAGAAATAAACCAGAAACCAAAGATGTACAAATACTAAATGATGCAGTTGGAAGACAATAAAGGTCTTCTTTCTTTTTTCTCTTTTCAGTTTTTATATTTATTTGTCTTAAAGATAATAAGCTACGTGAGAAAGAGGACTGTAGCTTATAATAGCAATAAATTCATTCAACATATTTATATATATATGTATATACAGTCATGTTGCTTAACAATGGCAATAATTCTAAGAAATGTGTCATTAGGATATTTTGTCATTGTGCTAACATCCTAGAGTGTACTTAATACAAACCTAGATAGTATAGCCTACTATACACATAAACTATGTGGTATTGCCGGTTGCTCCTCTGCTACAAACCTGTAAAGCATGTTACTGTACTGAATACTACAGGCAATTGTAACACAATGGTATTTGTGTATCTAAACATAGAAAAGGTGCAATAAAAATCTAGTATTATAATCTTATGGAACTATAGCCATATGTGTGGTCGTTCATTGATTGAAACATTACATGGCACCTGACTCTGTGTGTGTGTGTGTGTGTGTGTATGTGTGTATGTGCGTGTGTATATATATATATATATATATATATAAAACATTAAAAATATAAATTATTTCATAGTAAACTTGATGAGTGTGGATAAAAAGTAAAAACATTACAAAGCCAGGTGGATGGTAGGGGTATCCCGCAGCGCTTAAGAAGAGACAGGAGAGGAAATTAAGTATGATGGTTTACATGACCACTAATAAAGCCTGAAACATGAAAGATTAATTTATATCTTACTGTTGATGTGGATGTCAAATTTTATTAAAAGTTTAAGAAAGCTAAGAATGTTATTTGCAAGTTTATTTTGTAATAATATGATTAATTTTGACATTAAATTTTGTATTATCAAAAATCTTTATAGAAAAACTGAATTCTCAATGTCAGAGAAACACATAAAAAAATTTAAACATAACTAACTTCACAATCTTTATTATAAACTTTATCAGTTTCTTCAAGAATGACTTGAAAATATATACTTAAGCCATTACACAGTAAAGTTTGTTTGTCTCTATCTCTCAATCTATATGAAATAACTTATCATTTGGTTGCTTTAATTTTGATTTGTGTTTTGAATCATTGTTATTGTCATATTAAAATAACTACAATTTTCATAAAAACAAAGTATTTATACTTCTAAAGACATGAGATTATTTCTCACTTTTCTATAACTAGGTCATGATCTTTTTTTAATGTTTAATATTTAACCCAGTTGAAATGTATATAGTCTTAAACACGAGCATTGTTGGATTTATCCAGTTTTACCTGTTGCTCTGGATTGTATTGAATGGGAATGGACCAAGGAGGAAAACGAGTCCTAAAGATTCTGAGAATATTAAAAGAGGAACAGGTCCCCTGGAAACTCTCAAAAGAAAGAAGAAAATTTAAAACATGTGAATTTGTGGCTGGGTGCGGTGGCTCATGCCTCTAGTCCCAGTGCTTTGGAAGGCCAAGGCAGGTGGATCATCTGAGTTAAGGCGTTTAAGACCAGCCCGATCAACATGGTGAAAGCCTATCTCTACTAAAAATACAAAATTAGCCAGGTGTGATGGTGCATATCTGTAATCCCAGCTACTTGGGAGGCTGAGACAGGAGAATCACTTGAACTCAGGAGGCAGAGGTTGCAGTGAGCTGAGATTTTACGACTGCACTCGAGCCTGGGCAACAAGAGTGAAACTCCATCTCAAAACACACAAACCAACAAACAAAACAGTTAATTTGCTGCCTTGAGTTCTCCCTGAATAAATTCTTTAGCCTTTGAATAAAACTATCTTTTAAATATTTCTTGATTATAATCATCCAGTATAAATTACCAATCATAAACATTCACGTGTAAAGATGGAATGCAAAATACATAACTCTCAAGGATGATGAAGGCAAAAAGTGTTAAGCAAGTAACTTTTAAAAAATCAATATTAAGAATTTTATTTAAGTAATGACATCTGAAAATATCTGAGTTTTTAAACATGATTTTATATTATTAACAAATACTTTAATAACCATGGAATATTTCTAAATATCTCTGTCACAGTTGGCAGTGAGAACAAACATAACATAAATTATAACTGGGATATAATTACTAGGTTGTCAATTATTAGTTATTCCTGCATAAAAGTATTTTCTCATTATTGAAAATTCTTCAGTTTTATCAATTATAAAATTGAACTTTCCAGAAATACCTCCTTTTATGGGAACATCAATAATAACCAAAGTAATTAACATAAATTTAATCAAAGGATCTATGTGTATGGCTTGGTTATTCTGCCTTCTTTATTGTCAAATTAATTCAGATTGATCAATAAGCTTCCCTTTAAAAACAGGGAAAAATATGTTATAAATGTAGATGAAGCATAATAAGGAGGAAAGTCTTTATTGTAAGCCACATGGTTTCAATAAGTATTTGACCCCTGCTTGCTTAGGTGAGGCAAGCAAACTGACATACTTAACATTATACAATGGTTACAGAAGTATGTGCTATTTGCATATACTTATTTAAGTAGAATTTTTTTGTCATAAATTATATGGATAGAATTAATTTAGGAATCTTACCATCTTCTAAAATTATCCATTTCTTTAAATTGTGGAATGTTAAAAAATCTGCCTATAATTATTTTCAAACAAAAGATTGCTTTGCTTCATTTTACTTCGTGTATTCCCACAAAGGCCCAGGTCAACCCTTATACTTTATCAGCCTGCTCATCCTAATACTGTTCTGGAAGCTCAGCTGTAGCCCATAGCCTGAACCAACCTTTACTAAGACTATAATATACACACAGACCCTGAAAAACCATTTGATTCCAGCTAGAATCTGTCCTGCTACCCTTAGCTTGTTAGAGCAATTGGGTATTTTATTTAAGTGTTCATTTTGTTTTATAAAAGGAGGCAGCAAAAAAAAAAGAGTAGATCAAAAACAATTTAATAACTATTATCCCCTATTATTTAAACTCTATGTTTGTATTTCAATAAAATGAAATACTCTAAAAAATAATTCCACATGGCTGTCACATACATATTTTTGTTCCTAATTAATCATTGGGAGAAGAAAGACAATTTAGAAAATAACAAGACATAAACCAGTGATATTGGTACATTTGGAACAGGATAAAACAAACTTTGTATATGTATTATTTGGGTCTTACTTCATTATCAAGTACTGGCATATTTACTTCTGTTTCCACCGGTTATTTCTTTAAACAAAAGTAGAGAAATCTTAATGCAAACAAGATAGTCACCCACTTTTTTTGGGCATGTAAATGTAAAATTGATATTCTTGTATTTCTAAAATATGTAAGCCACTTGGTTGTTTTCATTATTTATAATAATGAGAAGAAACTCTGTGTGTATGTGTGTACATATACATGTGTGTGTTGTTTTTTAGGGGAATAATTTTAAAGTCACTATCTATTTGTGATTCTCTAATCAGCACATATGCCTAAACATTTGACTACATAAGCCTTCTCAAAATGCTCCAAGACAGCAGAGCCATGTGGCATATGCCACAACATATACATACTGTGATGCCTTTCAGCATCCGGCAAGGAGAGCTCACCCTCTTTGTAATTCATCATAGTGAGACATATCCAGATAAATCAATATACATGCTAAAACAAAATATTAAAGGAAACAATTGGTTATACAATCACACAGAAGCAATTACTTGTTCTGACATGATTAAACTTTCAATAGCTCAAGGAACTAAAAAGAATTGGAGGTCTAAATATTTTTAAAACACATTTTAAAAGATTTATCTTCTCTTAAGACAGAAAAACAAATCTTTTCTGTTTTCTTTACCAGGTAACTTTGTTGCAAAGTTATGTATGTAATTATAGGAAGAAGGGAGAATTACTTCTGTAAGTCATATAGGAAAATTTAAAAACTAATCACTTTGTGTGTGTCTTTGTTGACGTCTTTTAAAATATGCACAAATTTGTGATACCTTTCAGAGATTTAGTCAAAGTTTCTAAGTTCACTGGAAAGCACCACTAAGAGACAGTGATGATCATGAAGATGATAATATCTTCTGGTCACTATTGTTGACTATCTGCAAAGTTAAACTATGTCCGCGGATATATGAGTATAATCTGCCTCTAGAGTTTAAAAGACATTATATCTGGCCCGGCGCGGTGGCTCACACCTGTAATCCCAGCACTTTGGGAGACTGAGGTGGGCCGATCACGAGGTCAAGAGATCGAGACCATCCTAGCCAACATGGTGAAACCCCTTCTCTACTAAATGTACAAAAAATTAGCCGGGTATGGTGGTGCGTGCCTATAGTCCCAGTACTCGGGAGGCTGTGGCAGGAGAATTGCTTGAAACTGGAAAACAGAAGTTGCAGTTAGCCGGGATCGCGCCACTGCACTCCAGCCTGGTAATAGAGTGAGACTGTCTCAAAAAAAAAAAAAAAAAGACATTATATCTATTTTAATAAGCAATTGTGATATAAAATTTAGGGCTTACACAGTCACTTAATACTAATCACATTTCATCTGTGATAAGGATTTCACATGAAACAAAATTTCTAAAATTGATAGAACATTACATAATTGTATTTAAACTATTAAAATAAGTATTTAACAGAAAATAAACATTTTAAGTAATATATGCACAAAATTCTCTTTAAAGAAATACTAACTTTGTATGTCATGCCATTTTTTAATATTTACTCTGTCAGAAAAATATAATTGTATACCAAAAACTAACCAATTGTACCTCACATATTTCTACTAAAAAATTTATACTCTCCAGCATTGATATCTATGACTAGCTTCTCAGTGAATTTTAAACAATCACTGGCTTCCAGTGGCTGTTTAGAAGCTCAAACAAACAAAAACCCTATAATTAAAACCTTGGTAGTAGGGATGGAGTTTTGCTTTGTGCTGCATTTTATTTTTTTTCTGGACATTGACATCTGTTTCGCTTTCCAGAAACTAAATTCTCCTAAAAATAGAAAAAGCAACTTTTATCTGAAATGTCTACAAAATATTTAGCAAAATACATTTTTTTTCTGCTGCTTGAGACATTGCCTTATAAGTGAAATATGGCTGATGAGAAAACAAATAATGTGACCCAAATGGTTCTACTTCCTCGTATGGAAACTGTTTATAAATGGACAGTGGAAATCTAATATTATATTAGCACACAATATATATATAGTTAAAACATAAAAGCATAAAATAGATAAAATATATTTAAAAGATTAAAAAGAAATGAATGTAGTATACCTCTAATAGAAATAGTCACCTGCTATCTTCTTATGACTCTGTTCCCTTCCTCCATCATATAAATGTATATTATAAAACATTTCGGTTTTTATATCTGTCGTTTTCAGCGCATTACAAAAAATCAAGGGTAGGAGATGATCAATTTATTTTAATTTCTTGCTCTAGTATACATTGTATTTTTTTAGAATTTGTAGTATATATTTTTAGCATGACAATATAATAAATAAAACTGGAAAGAAGTGAATTTTATTTGTCAGACTTCCACATTTGAAAACTTGACAGCCTAATATCTACTGACATTATACCCAACAGCCTTCTTTAAAAACTGGAGTAAAGTATCTTTTATTACTATTTGCATTATATGCAGTCACACTCTTGCATAGTTTTAAAATTTTAGATAATTGTTAAATAATAGATTTGTATAAAATAATTTATTTCAAAAGTTGACCAGAAAATCTAATTACTAAGCTTGGAAGAATAGGAGCATTTTTCTGAAGATATTAGAGACATGCAGTTTGGCTAATAGAAACAGCGTTAAAATGATTTTTGTAAAATAAATTTCAAAAATGGCTACCAATGTGTTTGTGTAAATTATATGAAGAGCCAGAAATGGAATTTCTACTTCTCAAAAAAATGCTGAATCCAGACTGCAGACACAATTCATAGATTGTTTTAGCCTTGATTTTAAACATCCGTTATGACACACAGAATAATGAATCCTCAAAGCTGTTCGTGACTTAATCCCTGGAACCTGTGAATATGTTACTTTGCATGATGAAGTGGAATTAGAGTTGTAGATGGAATTAAGGTTGTTAATAAACTAATGACATTGAAATAAGGAGATTATTCTAGATTATCCGAGTGGGCCTAGTTTAATCATGATGGTCTTTAAAAATTGAAAAAAAAAATGCAGAATAAGAGAATAGAAAGATGCTGTGGAGACTGGCTCCGCTGTTGCTGGTGCAGAAGATGGACCAGTCATGGGCCCAGGAAAATAGTCAACCACTGGAGGCTGGAACACGCAAGAAAACCAATTCTCCCTTAGAGATTCTAGAAGAAAACATGACCCCTCAATACCTTGATTTTAGCCAAGTAATATTTCTAATCTACAGAACTGCAAGATTAAACAAAAGCCAGTGTTGTTTTAAGCCACGAAGTTTGAGGTGATTTTTAGAACAGTAATAAAAATCATATACTCATTTAAATATAAGAAAGAGCACTATCAAATCTTCCTAAAGTTTTATATTGACTTAATTTCTTTATGTTTTTTAATGTATTTGGAATTCATTGAAACTAGTGAAAATGTCATAAATTTTAAAAATATTTGAAAACTCCAAAGCTGTTTCAATTCTGGGTTTTTAAAGGAGAAATATGAGTATTAAGGCAGAAAAGCATATTTATTTAGGTACATAGTCTTATGATCTTTTTGAGAATGACATATTCTCCAAAGATGAGTTATATATTTTCTCAAAAAGATGAGTTATATAATTGAAATTTTCATTACTTTCTTCTGATTTTGTGTCTCCAGATTTGGTGATTGATTCTGCAAACCAAACCATCTTTGCCTTCTCAAGAGTCAAGACCTGTTAGAAAGCTCAAATATTTATTATCCAGACCTTAAATTATTTTCCTTTACTTGTATTCAATATCATTTTTAAAATAAAGGAGAAAATATTTTGTATATAAAGAGAGGACATTTCTCTCGGAGTCAGAAACCAGAGATATTGACTGAGCACAGGATGTTTTATCAGGAAGCCAAGCTATCCCGAAGGAGTGCTTAGCAGAAAGATAATAACCGCCAGAGACTCAGAGATGATAGAGACAACCTAAGTATAATATGCCCAAATTATTCCTATTAAAACATTACTCCCAGTTCAAGTTGTATTTTTCATGTTTAAAATGATACATTGACATCCATAGACTATGAAATGTATAAGATATCTTTTTAATTGTCATATATAGAGTTCCAAAATGGTTTTGATAAAATAATAATTTTTTTCTACTTGGGGACTTCGATACTGAAAATAAATTTAGGCAAATTTATTTAAATAGTAGACAAATTTGTTTGATCTAATTTAAAATGTATATAAAATAGCTGGAAGGTATAAAAACAGCTTACAACTTCTGGTGATTCTAGGAAATAAATTTGCTATTTATTATTGTCTCTTGATTTTTTTAAAGATCACCATTCTAACTGCTGTGAGATGGTAGCTCAATGTGGTTTTGATTTGTATTTCTCTAATGACCAGTGATGATGAGTTTTTTTCATATGTTTGTTGGCTGTATAAATGTCATCTTTTGTAAAGTGTCTGTTCATATCCTTCGCCCACTTTTTGATGGGTTTGTTTGTTTTGTTCTTGTAAATTTAAGTTCTTTGTAGATTTTGGTTATTAGCCATTTGTCAAATGGGTAGATTGCAAAAATTTTTTCACATTCTGTTTGTTGCTGCTTCACTGTAATGATAGTTTATTTTGCTGTGCAGAAGCTCTTAAGTTTAATTTGATCCTCTTTGTCTATTTTGGCTTTTGTTGCCATTGCTTTTGGTGTTTTAGTCGTGAAGTCCTTGCCTATGCCTATGTCCTGAATGGTATTGCCTAGGTTTTCTTTTAGGGTTTTTATGGTGTTAGGTCTTACGTTTAAATCTTTAATCCATCTCTAATTGTAATCCCCATGTGTTGAATGTGGGGCCTGATGAG
>CAUYLG010013281.1:0-72864 GCA_963573385.1 Cacajao melanocephalus | reverse complement strand
GCCTAGCGTCCTGGCCTCAGCACAAACAACCCCGGCTGACTCATCTCCAGCTCCAGTTACCTTCTGCCCAGCAACCGACCTAACCAATCACCGACCGCCTCATCAACTCTTCCACTTCCCGCCTGACGGTCAAACTGACCAATCGCCACCTGCCACATCAACTCTTCCAGTTCCCGCCTGACGGTCAAACTGACCAATCGCCACCTGCCGCATCAACTCTTCCAGTTCCCCTACCCCATAAAAATCGCGGAACAAAGGAAACCGGTGCGTGACTGCTGACTCTCCTTGCACGGGTCCAGTCCGCCCGGGGATTTTCCAATAAAGCCTGAACATGTCTATTTGGCTCAATTGGCTTAATTCCTGGGGTCTCAGCACCGAGGGTCCGGGCAGGTCGCACACTAATCAATTTCACTTTTTTTATACAAAAGCACTATTTTTATCAATTATCTGGGACTCCAAGCAACTAGGTGTCCTGTCTTTATAGCATCAGCCATACTGAGCCTTTCACAGCCTCTGTTTAGTTTTCAGAGTGACAGCATAACAGGAGATAAAGAGTCCTATATTTGGGAAAGTTAATAGACATGTTCTTCAATTACTTGAGTTCTCTCTCTGCAGACAGCACTCCTCATCATACAAGTCACATGGGAAATACAAAGGGAAATGACAAGTCCTATGTATCCCCAAGAAAGATGTGAATAAAACGGGGTATGGTGTATAGGCAATTAAGGAAAACACATAGTGGAATCTATCAGTGAAAGTTCAGAGAAGTGGGGAATAATGTGAGCTAAAGCAGCCTATAGAAAAATAGCATCAGGTCAGGGGACAGTGAGGAATAAATGAAGAGAATGTGTCTGGCAGGAGTTTTTCTGGTCAGAAAACAATGGGAGGCACAATTAGGTGGACAGAGAACAACAACATTATGAAGAATCTTAAGCACTGAATAAAGAATTTGAATTTCCTGCAAGCAGTGGTAAACCTTTGTAGGTTTTGAGCAAAGGAATCAAGAATGCTAAAAACAGTATAAAAAAAGTAGCTGCAATAGTCCATCTGTGAAGTGGTGAGAGCCCAATAGCTAAAAGCTATCTCAGACATTTTAAGAATAAAATGTCACACACACAAAGTCACTAATATAAAATGAGTGAAATTTCACAAAAGTATAGTTTAAAGGGCTACTCTCCTCTTTTTGCTTAAAAGTACCTTACTGAGAACATAGATAGGAAAACAGGTTTTAACACTAACAAAGAAGTGTGAAACTTTGAGGAAGGTCTTTTGAATGATCAGGGTTCCTTTTAATTATAAAGTCAATGAAGTCAATAAATCTCTTCTCTCTTTCCCCTTTTCTCCTCATCCATCTCTGCCTCTCTCTTTCTAACACAAATCTGGATGTACAAACATATCTAAATCCAGGTTCCCTTCATTGACAGTTTCTGATGAGTCATCTGGACTTCAGAATCAACATCCAGGAGCTCTGGGTAAATCACATAGTACTGAAGAGTTCACGAGAATAGAATCTGTTCTACTTCTCTAAGTCCAAATGGTATCAGATACTAATAACTTGGTTTCAATTCTATACTTCACACTGCCAAGGTTTTGCTTTTATTCCTCTAGCAACATTTTTTAAAAATCCAAATACACTGGCATTGATTATTTTTAAAAAATTTAAACACCAGAAGGCAGGGTGCCAACAAATGCTGGGAACACTCTTGGACTACTCAGACACTGTCATCTTATCTCCTGCTCTGCAATAGAGAAAGATGTTTACGCATCTCCTGTATAAAATGCTATCGCACCCCTATGTTGCATCCAGATACATAAGTTGCAACATTGCTTCCAGACTCCTTAGCACTAGCATTATTTAGAATTCATTCTATACCTGGCAACCTACATGAATAACATTTACGACAGCTAAACACGTTATTTTACATTATTCTGAAGAATAACCCTAAGCCTAAGGCATTATTTACAGTCAGATCAACAAATTGAAGGAAAATATATTTAAAATCCTAAAGGGGTGAAAGAGAATTTGTACAAGTGGCCTTCAAAAATTAAATAATATATAAACAATAACTTTTCATTTTAATCTGAGGCATTACTTTTCAAATAAATACCTCAAAGTATGCTTTTTAGTGGTCAAATATCTCATTACAAATATCAAGAACTTGTCTACAATACCTCTACTTTACCAGGTCCATCCATAGCTTGAATTGTTGTTACAGTGTCTTTAGTTCCCTGATTCTTGCAACAAAAATGATTTGAATACATTGACCACTGAGTTACACATATGTAGTTGCCCAACAATTTATATAAAAATATTTTTTCAAGAAAGTGAATTATTTGAGCTACTGGATTTATGCTCAGAATTACCATCATCATTGTCATCATCAGGATACCCATTTTATAGTGTGGGCCAGATCAATACAGAGTTGACTTTTCACACTTAATTTTTCCTTGGTTTTCACACTAGACAATCCCTTTAAATTCACACAAAGGCTTAGTTTTCATTTTAAAGAAATAGTTTTATATTGGCAGGAATGATCTAATATCCCTAAAATGTGAAGGATTAATTATCCAAAGATGAAGGAGGACTACAGTATTTTGCTTTTACCCCAAAGCATAAGACTTTATTCACTACCATGTATAAGGAAGATTTATTTCTATGGCTTCAAGGCTATCTCTGTGTCTCTCTTTTCTGCTAGTACACCTAATAACTTGTACCTTTATACTTAATGAAGTTTGATTACCTATTAAACACAACTTGATTTCTTGATTGGTGAGAAAATTTATACACAGGAAGAGTTGATTCTTGATGGAACTAAACTACAAAGGAAGGTCTAGATTATTTTGCTTGCTATTTTATTAAATAGCATTCAAAATTCTTATACTATAAATGAAACCTTGAAAATGTATAACTAACAATTTATTCTGTGTAATAATACAAATTTCCTTAAAGGTCAGGGGAACAGTCTTGACCAAGAAACAAAATTTCAGTACAAATTATTGGCAAATAATAATATCCTTTAACAAACACTGGAAAAAGATATATATTATAGATTAACATGCAATGAATCATTATTTATATCTTTACCTCTATAAAAGTTACTAAGAACATGATGGAATAAGCTCCTCTAAAAGACATAAATATGTGAGGAGATTTTAGTCATTCACATATACCTTAGAAAGAAAAGTAAAAGCGTAAACAAAACAAAACAAAACTCCTCAACTAAAATCCTGTTGAGATTTGGGGTCTGGAGTCCTCCAACAGCAAAAGCAATATTAAAAAATATTGATCTGAGTACAAACCTGAGGTATAGCATTTTGACTATCTTTTAAATAGCTTTACTATATGTTAAAGCAACTATTTTGAGCAGCTAGAGATGTATGTATTAACTCAATTTTGGTAGCAAAAGCATTTTATATTTATTTGCTTTGTTTATAAAATAATTTCATTTCATCTTGGGCTTAGGTCTATTAAACTGCCCTTTTTGACCCACTGCGATGAATTTTACAATGTGTTCAATCCTCACATATAGAAGCCAGAAGAATATTTATTTTCTGGTTTTGCCTTCAATTTTATAAGACTGTTCTTTCTTTGTTGTTGTCGTTGAGATGAAGTCTCACTCTGTTGCCCAGGCTGGAGTGCAGTGGCACGATCTTGGCTCACTGCAACCTCTGCCTCCCAGGTTCAGGCAATTCTCCTGCCTCAGCCTCCTGAGTACCTGAGATTACAGGCGTGTGCCACTACGCCCAGCGAATTTTTGTATTTTTAGTAGAGACGAGGTTTCATCATGTTGGTCAGGCTGGTCTCAAACTCCTGACCTCGTGATCCAGCTGCCTCAGCCTCCCAAAGTGCTGGGATTACAGGCGTGAGCCACTGCTCCCAGCCAACTGTTCATTTTTAAACAGCAGATGGTACAATATATTGGCCCACCTAAATTAAGATAAATTTTTCTTCCTTCCAAACATCAATTTATTTCTGATAATAAACATCTACCTCTTCTTATTCCTTAAATACATATTATGCATTAATGTATATGTGCATTTAGTTATATATTATCACTATATGTATATCATATATATGCATATATTAAGTATATATGTAGACCATGTAGACACAATACAGCCATTGTAAATGACAATCTATGACCCTGCTTTCTGTAGTTATCACCCTAGAACCTGAGAGCAGAAGTCTTTCAGAACAGAGGCTCAACAAGCAACACAAATTTATTCATTTTTACTTTAAAATTCAAATTGAGAGTCCTACAAAGAAACTGATAAGCTGTCTTGTAGAGTATAAAGTCTACCACAGGCCATAAGATCTTGCACAGATAGATTAAGTGTAATGAAGTAAAAGGAATACATATCATCTAAGGTGAAGAAATCCATCATAGCTTTCAGCTAGATGAGTCAAACATTGGAAGTACACTATAACATTCCATTGGAAGTTAAGAAAAAAAATACTGCCAAGTGTATGTGTATATATATGTGTATGTGTATACATATATACACACATATGAAAACTATACACATATATGCATGTGTATATATATATACATATATGTGTATATACACATATATACATACACACAGATATATATGTATAGTTTTCACAGACATGTTTCTTCCAAATGCAAACATATTTCTTACAGATAAAATTTAAAGAAAAAAATTGACTTTTTTAAATAAAGAAGTGGACTCAAGAAAATTAGAATGTGTAAAGAAAAAAAATACCAGTAAGTCTTACATTTCAGCAAAAATAAAGATTAATTTTAATAAGGTGTGATTCCCCTTCTATTCATGCAATGCCTTATCATCTAAGTATCCTGATGTCATGAATATAAAATGCAATTCTACACATAAAAGAAAGTTTTGTACTATCATATATAGGGCATGCTATATTTTAAACTAAAACCAAGTAGAGACAATTTGGTACATTGTTTCTTCACATAATCATAATTTCAAATTATTGTAATATAACTAAGATATTTATGGGTTTTAATCTAAAATATTGACTTATTTCTCAATTACTTTTCAAAATTAATCCCCATTAAATGAACTGAAATATTCAACAGTTTGTCTAAAGCTGCTTGGTCCTAAAACTTACTACACTTCTCCCCTTTCTCTTCTATAACACAGATATCACCATAAATGCCTTCCTTTCACTGTCCAGACAGAAGAGAGGCTAAAGGCAACAGCAAGAGATTGACACTGAAGTACAAAATAACTCAGCACCTCCCCACCCTTTCCATTCTCCAAGTATTTTGACTCATCTCCCTACATTCCTCTCCAAATAAGTTCACCTCTCACCATATACAGAAAAGGACGGGAACTATACATTCACTTAAGAAAAACAGTTTTTACAAAGTTTTTAATTTTGTAATTATGTGTTTTGTACTTTGTAATTACGTGTTTTGAAATGCTAAATGTTGTAATACATGAATGTTTTATTTTTGATAGTAACTGATTTCACCTAAAACATGGTACTATAATAATGCTACTCTGACCTACGTAAGTCTGAAACTGAGGCTTTCTATTAGTGTTTCAGAATATTACCACAATGAGGTGACTTCTTTTCCACCTCAGTCATCACCAACGATTGCACCATTTCAAAACACAATTTGGGCATAACTCTCGCAGAGTTATTGCTCATACCTTTCAGTTCACGGCCTCATCGGCACTTCTAGTCCACTGGCCTTTCATTAGCCATCCCCTGCCCTTACTTCACTCCTTACCCAGCTTAGATTCCAAGGAAATCATTCTAATCACATCCTTTTATAAGGTCTCAACTATTTTTCCCCTCTTAATATTTTGCTTGAGAAACCCCAAATCTGAGTTAGATCTTATCCTCTGCCTGCTCTGCACTTGTAAAGGGACCACTGAAAGTGGCTGAATTTAACAACAAAGACAAACTTGTAACTATGACTAGTTTCACATTTAATTTTTGATTACAAACCTGAGGTGGGTACTCCCCACAGTCAGGCAACTCTACTTCCTTGAATATTTACTCTATTTTGTATCTCCTTTCTCCTTAATTATTTTTTATCCCATTCTCACTCTTAGCTGCCCAGGTTGATTCCTTTTGCATTTAGAAGAGAACACACTCATTGTCCCACCACAGCTAAGTGAACCAAGGTCTTCTCTCTCCTAACTCACTCAAGTGGCCCTCTTCTCTTCCTCAACACGATGCTTCTCAGATTATCCGTAGTGAAGGACAAGTCCCCTCCCTGAATTGAGTGTGAGCCTAAACTATTGTGAAATACAATAAAAATAACTTACCAAATAATGAAATAAAAATGTAAGACATCAATTACTAGTTCAATGTATACAAATATTACATGAAATTACTTCAAATCTTGTTGTATATTAGTAATAAATGATCAACATAATGAGCACAATTCAAGTAGCCCTGCCCCACTACACTAAATATTGTCCATGGCAGGTCTAATGCATGTTGTTTACTATGCTGGAACATTCCTCCCCCAGAGAGGCATATGGCTTGTTTCTTATCTTTTTCACTTCAGTAATCACCTCAGAGAGGACCCATCTGACCACTGTATCTTCTTTCTCAAAATAAGATCTTGCCATCACTTTCTATCCCCTCACCTAGCACTATTTTTCTCAATAGCACTTAAAATTCACATGGCATTCTAATGTAATTATTTTGTAATGCTTGTTCTTCAATATAATTTCAATTCTATGAAGACAAAGACTTTGTTTACTACTGAGTTCTCAGTATTTAAATTATATTTGTCACAAAGTAGGTATTTAATAGTATCAAATAAATGCATATATTGCACAGAAATGTAACCAAAGATAACTAGCATGTTATTATCACAGGTTTCTGGAAAACTGTAAAAGGTTTCTATAGTTTCATAAATACCCATGTGTGGATTCTGTTGCAATAACGTATGTTCAATGCTTCTCTACCATGTGTCTCAAAATTAGGGGGGAAAATCAACGACAAATCTCTCTCAGGAAGGACACTATTGTGGTGGTAGGGGCTAAATTTTAACTGTCAGATGTGCTGTTTAAAATAAAGTTGAATTCTCAACAGCTACACAATAACAAGATTTTTCAACTGTTTGAGGCTGCTTAGGGTAAAATCAATTGGAATAAACCTTTAGACAGAAGAAACTCCTAATGAAATGAAGGCATGAGCAATTAAAAGGGTACTGCCTTTCAAGAAAGCTAGAGATGAATTTGTAATATACTGTTCCTTAAAAGTTTGTTAAGGGAGTAGTCCTTGCATTCCTATATCACACACACACACACACAACCAGTAATAACCAATAATAATAATAATAATAATAATAATACTATAGATGGTGAGAGAAAACTTGTGGAGCTGATGGAGAGATTTATGGTATAGATTGTCATGATGGGTACATGAGTATACTCTTAGGTCCAAATTCATAAAGTTGTGTATATTAAAAATGTACAGCTTTTACATGTCAATCTTGCCTCAATAATGTGGTTTAATAAAAATGTTAATGCTCCTTCATTTACAAAGGGATCTGAATCTATTTTAATTTAGTTCAAAACTGAATTATTGGGTACTCCTTACATTAAAAAAGAAATATATTTAGGTGAAATTCAGAATATGAAGAAAACAAATTGAAGAAATAATTGAGTGCTTATTCTTGAGATTTAAAAAAAAACAGTGCAAAATGTATTGTTTTAGGAGTTAAAAATGATCAAAAAAGATTACTCTTATTAAAAAAAATTAACCATAACCTCTTTGAGATTATATTTATGCCTTGAATACTTTCAATTACATTAGATATAATGTATTCTATTACCTCACAACATACTAAAAAGTCATTTCTATCATTAAAAAAACATTTTTAACTATCTCACTGAAATTTATTAACTGATTTTCATTAAATTGGTATAATATAGGCACCCATCACTTCATGCTCCCAGCACTCCAAGTCTCTGCCTAGGGAACAGCAACAATATTCTGGAAAATGCTTCTTCCTCCATTTGGTGTGATGCCAGCTCTCTCTCTCTCTGCACAAATGCAATCTCTGTTACAGCTGGGTCAAGTGTGATACCCCAGCCCGCTAACTGGGGTTGAAAGGTCTAGAAGTAGCCCTTTCCCTAGAGCAGGCAAGCCAGGGCCTTCCAGCAGATCTAAGGTTAGTGGTTTAGTCCCTTTCTGGCAGTGGCACTGCAGGATGGGAGAGAAAAAGACTACTGACATTGACATTTGACTACAAAGGGGCATGAATGAATATTTTTTGGGGTGATGAAAATGTTCTGTATTTACGGTATCAGTTTATGAAAACTCATTTATAGACTACAAAGAATCAGTTTTATTCTATATAAATTATATTTCAATAAATCTGATTTAAAAATTCAAAAGTCCAATGTACTTCTTTACCTAATTTGTTGCTTGGTATATATACCAAGCCCATTCGTATTGCTCTCATTACTCCTCTCTTCCTCCTTTTCCTGCCAAACTAAATCAGCATTGGATTTGTGTACATGTAACTGATAGGTAAGAAATAGGTATACCAATTTGGCTAAAATTTATTGTTTACATTCTAATCTACAAATATGACATAAGAGACCATGCCAAGGTACAAAATTAATACTTTAAAATCATTCTGTGGAGCAGTGTGTAATACTTAATTTCACATCCTGTTTGCAAAATCTACAAGTATCATATAATTGCTTCACTTAGAAGCATGTTTTAATATAAATGATTAGTCTGTAAACCAGGCACTGGAGAACTAAAGTGGGAATATTTCTCCTATTCCAATCCAATTAGCTCATTTTTCTACTCAGTTTGCTCTCCTGTTATCTTCTGAGATATTGTCTTTGTATAAAATGAATATTGCTTTCATTTCTAACTGCATGCTAAGTAGTAAATATATTGTTAGTTATATATAAATGCATGCTGTATAGTATGTGAAATTTATACAGAGATTATATGAACAGATATGGGAAACATTTATGAATAAAGATGACAATATTTAGAAATGCTTAATCATTCTGGTAAAATAATGATCTGGTTAAAGCTAAATAGCTACAATAACTTTTTACAGAGTTTTTTACTTGGAATTACAAGAAAGCAGGAACATTGTATGGTTTCAAAAAAACCATTCATCATCCTTTGGTACTAAATAGCAAAACTTTAATTCTTTCAGGATAGACCTTCAGATATTCATATTCAAACTTATTTATCAGGGTTTCTGTCCCATGGATATAGCTATTTCCAAATATTTATATATTTTTACCCTTAAAATTATAAAATAAAAAAAATCATTAAAAATAAAAATCATATAAATAAAATGAATCCCATAAGAAAATCTCAATAATTTTCAATACTTGCACAGAGACTTCTTCCTATCAGCAGCATGTCATTGATGTGAGGGTTGGCTACAGATTGCTGCAAATGGTTTTAAAACTTTATCATACAAGTACATGTGAGGATACCGTGGTTCAACAATAGATCATACAAAACCAACACAGGATAAAACAAAACAATAAAGTTTTAGAAGTAAGGAAGTGCTCTGCAAAATAAAATATCTGATAGACCAAAAAACATTAACATACGTTTCCAAGTGTCTCCTTTCCTTCTCTCCACTGACTAAAGCAAAGGCTTTTCTTTCTGCTCTATTTTCTCCCTTGTTTCAGTAATCTTAAAATGTGTAGATTCTTTGTTATTGTAGATAAGGTTAAAAGGTAAATTTGTATGATAATAATGTGATGGAGAAAAATAACAACCACAACAACAAAAACTACAAAAGAATTTGAGTTGACTGCTAAACTTAAGCTAAGAAAAGGCTGACAAGAATGTAATCTTGGTGACCAGAAAAAGGGAGGTGAAAAACAATTATATGCCATGTTTAGATGAACCACAGCATGTGAAGTTCACTTCTCCATGTCATAGTTTAAGAGGGGCACTGATGAACTTATCTGAATGATGAGTATATGCTGGGCCATCATGGTAGAAGAATCAGAGTTTTGCTATTTAGTACCAGAAAGATGAGGAGAATACATTTTGCTTAAATAGGTAGATGCTGCCTAAAAATGAGAAGCATTGCTTCGTGAGGTAGAGAATTCCTGATTACTGGAAGTTTAAAACATTCATTGAAAAACGTCTTTAGCATATATTATGTAAAATGCTATGCAAAGCATTATGAAATTCCAGATAGTAATAATAATAATATATACTTATTCCTTCAAAGCATATCTACTACAGCATGAATTTGGAAGATACAGATAATTTCTGTGTTGGGATTACTGTAGAAGGTAATCCTCTCTTGACAGGGAAAGGACACAAATGTTCCTCTATAATCCTTTTCAAATGGTTAATGCTGATCATTAGCATTATTCCTTTCCTGAAGAGACTTGATATTCCCTAACAGGTTACAGATATACTATTAGCATTTCTTCAATGCACCAATCAGAGCAGAAACCAAGAACTGGTTGATTGCACAAAAAGAATACATTAGCCTTTCGTTTCTTGCCTTTGCAAAATTTCAAGACATTTTAGAGTTATCAAAATATAAAAATAAAAAAGCTCTGCTTAAAAATGGTATGTCCAGCTACAATGATTTACTTAGTTAAAAACAATTGCTAGTGTATAGAAAGTTTATTTGCATGCTAATTAACTTTGAGGGAATGAGACTTGGTTTACTCTAGGATCATATTATGTCTTTCCAGGAAAAGAACAAAGCCAAAGTTTAGGAAAATGACAGAATTTAATCACCTGTTTCCATCATTTCAAGGGGGATTCATCGACCATATCTTACATAAATGATTGACACATTTTAATCAAAGTGAACCATGAACCAAATCGGTCTGCTTGACGTATAATGGTGTAGACTGCCAGTGAATAAAAAAATCTTTACAGCATAGCATAGCTAATGAAATGATAATAATAATGACAATAATTCTAAAACAAATATACTAAATGTAAAATGTACTAAAATGGTGTTTTAGATTTGTCTGACTTAAAAATAATATTTTAACTTCTGAATTTGTTGTTATAGTTCAGTCACAATGTAATGTTACAAACATGCAGTAGATAGCTTTCGAATTAGATAAGCATATAGTTCAGTTCTAATCTAGTGGTCACTGTGTGACACCTAATCTTGCTAAGGTTATTTCTTTATTTATTTTAAATGGGCTTAATAATACTTACATCACACAGTAGTTGTGAGAATTAAAATAGATAAGGTCTGCATGCAGAGTACTTGGTAAAGAACCTAGAAATTGATAAGGTCTCAATAAATGGAAGCTGTATATAATGTCTGTAATATAACTTTCTATTTTGATATATGAAATCCCATTCATATCGCTCTCATCACTTCTCTCTTCCTCTTTGTTCCTGCCAAACTTAATCAGCCTTGGATTTGTGTGCATGTAAATGATAAGTAAGAGAAGAGGTAGTCATTGCTGAAGGCCTTTAGAACTGAGATTATCTCCAACTAATTGTAGATGGTCACTATGGGGGATAGTGTTCTGGGAGTTAGAATTACAAAATCTTCCTCAATAACCCTAAGTGAATCTTATTCTACTGGATGATGAAACAGACACAATATTTGCTCATGAGCTGGAAGCACGATGTAGTCTTAAGACATTCATTAGTATCAATTTGGGTTAAAAGGAATGCCAAGAAGTTTAGTGGATTTGGCTGTGATTTTAGCTACAATCAATACAGCAGTAAGCCAAAGAGTCAAAACCCCAGGGCAAGAGTGGGGGTGGGGTAACAGATCTATAATTACTGCACTGGGCTTAGTGTTGCCTTTTTAAGCTTTCAATATCACATAAAATCATTTCTGATTTTATTCCTTTTGACTTACACAAATACATAGTGGGCAACAGGCCAAATAAATGAACAGTTCCAAGAAAACTGGATTTAAGAGAGGAGCTATATAACTCTTTTATTGTGTATAAAGCAAACAAGTAAAACCTAATAAATTGGTATATGTCCTAGCCTCACCGAACTCTGAAGGCCCCATACTTTGTACTCATTATTCCCTCACTCGGGAATATGTCACCTTTTCCCTCCCTGGCTTTCCCTGCTCATCTTTCTGAAGGCATTCCAAATGTTACTCCTTCTGTCAACACTTCTCTGCTTCTTTTACACTTTCAAACAGCTGACTGCTATTAATGCTTTGAAAATGTGCCCTGTTAGAATATTTTATAAACATCTGTTTATCTCTTTCTTCCTGGATATTGCATTTTCATTAAGGAGTCACAAGTGTATAAGCATACAATTATTGAAGACGGGAAGGGCAATGCTATGAAAAAGAGAGATTTAATGTCAAATCCTGGCTCTATCTATAGACCTGGGAAAATTTACTTAAACTTTCTGTGTTTATTCATCATTAGAGGAGGATGAAAACATTCTTTTTTAGGTTTTAGGTTTTTATAAAAGATTAGTCATAAATTATGTAAGGTGATTAGCATAGTATTTGGCAAAGACAATTATGGTATAAAATGTCAGTTATTATTATTATTGACAATAACTCAAATATGAACTATTACAAGGGTTTCGGTGGGACAAAAAAAATATTAAAGGAATACAAGGTAAAAAAGTGATTTTGATTGAGATGTCAGACTGTGAAGCTTTACTGAATTCAACAAATGTTTGTTAAATTGACTTGAATTTCTAAATCAGCTGCAAATTAAACTCAGAATTTAAACATAAACAAAAGTTAATAATTCAAAATAGGGAGGAGATTTTTTATCTCATTTTATGGATTTCAGCTTTCCTTTTGTCCATTTGTAATGTATTTGGAACTATATCAAAAAATCCTATATGATTGCTCTATTGGATTTTATGAATGTCTATAGCCACATTAAAATTAAGCCAAGGGTAGGAGAGAAATGGGGAGAAAAATTAAGCATTCTTAAAGAAAGACAGCCCTTCATCCTTATCTATACAGCTTTAAACATCTCTTTAGTAGATTATTTTCTTATACTAAATACGAGGAGATATAAATTGTAAAAGAGCCCATACAAAGTTAAACGCACAAGTGCAAGAAGTAGTAGAAAAAATCATAAATTCTTCATAGATGAAACTGCGGATCAGACAGTTTTTTTTTTCCTTTAAAAAAAGCACACACACCTATTTGTCAGAAGGAAGCATAAATATAAGCAAGTAACATTCATATAAATTAGATTCTATAAATCTATGCTTCTTGTATGTTACACAAAGGCTTCCGCTGTAGAGAGGGTGATATCTAAGAAAAATTACTTAGATTTGCTTACTAGAAGGTTATTACAAACTTCTAAGAAGAAGTTTGAATGGAGTGATCAAGTAAACAGAGTAACAGGTGATTAATGAGTAAATACTATAGAGGTAAGAACTATAAAAAAGCAATTCTTTGAAACTTTTATTAATGAAGGAAAAACAGAATATAGCATAATAAGGGAAAACTGAGGTCAAATTAAAGAGTTTTTTTTCTTGATGATATTTAAGAATATTAATATTTGTGGCTGGTTTAATAAAAAGAAATATTTAAGATGAAATGGTTGATAGAAAAGGTCCCTGCAGAGACTACAGCACCAAAGATTAAGGAGACCTAGGAAGGGGCTATTATCTCTGAAAAGGACATAGGATATAAGTGCCACAGGGTCAGGAAGAAGGTAGAAGGGAGGGCATTCTAAAAAATGTTTTGTTGAGAAAAAAAAAGAGTAATCGTGGAGTTGACATTAGATGCCTTTGATTTTTCTCACTAAAATCAAAGGGAAGATTTGTAGCTGAGAGTTAAGAGAGTGGTTAGATATTTTAAAGAACGGGACACCGTCAGAGCCATGAGCTTCTCTCAGAAATAAGAAGTGGAAAGACATGAATCAAAGTACTAATGGTAAATTGGGCTTCTACTAGAACCAATCAGCAGAGTGAAAGGACTTCAGGTCACATCATATCATGAAGGGGGATGGTGGGGTTTATTCAATGAAGTCTGACAAAATGAGGGATATCAAGGGAGAGACGCCCTAGCTAGAGTGAGTATATTTGTGAAATAGTCCAAGAACAGATCCTGACAGGGTGGGGAGAGGAGAAAAACTTAGACTGAGGGTTTTGCAATAAGACTGTGTAGGAAAAAAAAAAATCTGTAATGGGGAGGAAGAGGTTTCATTGATAAGTTTAAACTATAAATCAAATGGTCTGAGCAGTGCATGGGTGCTCATAAAAACAGAAAAACTAGGAAATGCGTTATCCATTTGGCTACTTAAGTCTCCTAAGACGATGTGAAAAGTGATGGGAAAAAGCATGACCCACATGGCAAAAGGGTAATTAAAAATAAATAAGGTCTGCTTAGAGTTGACAGATCCTAACAGAGACAGTATTAAAATAATAGCATTTATATGATGTGACTCACAGAGGGGGAACAACTTGTGAAAGACAGAGTGACAGAATCATCAGGGACATCCTCTAAGTCTAGTACCTAGTAAACTGCCTGGAATGGTCTGGAACTCAAACATCTGTAGGACTGACCCTGTAACTCCTCTTTTTTTTAATTACAAAATTCAGTTAAACTAGAATTTGTCAGGTGTCTTCCATCTCTCTAAAACTGAGAACCATGAGGAAAATGACCCGGAACCTAGGACAGTTTTTGCCTTCAAGGTGAGCAAGAATGTGTTTGGGAAGAAAAATAAATTATGTGAAGAAATTAGTTAATTAACAAGAAAAAATATAAATAATTGCTGTGTATGATACGTGAAATCAAAATCAAAGAAAGACCAGAAACATGAGAAAAACAGGACTTCATTAAGTTAGAATGATAATGGTAAAAAATGGCAAGACAGTGAAGACTGATTTTAAAAAAAACAGACAATATTCTCAGTAACGTATAGCACAATGTTCTGCAGCCACTGGAAAATGGTTGAGAAAGCTATTAATTTATAGTATAAGAAAAGTAATTTAACCTATTCAATCACGTTCATCATTCTCTAGCATGTGGGTTTTCCTATTAGTTAAGGCATGTTATGTATATGCCAACAGAAGAAAAAAAGTGTTTTCCAGAATTTGATTTAAATTACTTGGGTGTAAAACTGTACTATCAGAAGGTGCCTGGGCTTTTCAAACTACAATTAGCATCACATTTTTCACAGCAGCTCTACAGTTCGAAATCCATCTTTCAAATTAACAATCAAAGTAAGCAAATATACTATCCTCCTCTTCAAGAATCAGCTAGTTTATAAAGAATTTACGATAAAGGCAATAGAACACTGTTCTGACAGACAAGACAACATTTAGATACATACCTGCTTAAAAAGAAACATGAAATTCGGCAAGACTTTGTTAATCATTTCATTTTATGGAAATTTGTTCATTCAATATTCTCACACAAAAAAATAGCCTTATCCTGTGAAATATTAAAATATCTAAAAAGGCTTTTATACTATCCAGCATAATTGTATAGTTTGGATCTTCATTTATGAAAAATGTGCTTCATTCTCCATGGTCCCAAGAAAAAAGTAAAACTCCACAAATACTATCAATAATGATGATGGAAGCTTAGGAATTCAGAAGCATGTATTCTTTGGCTAAGAAATGATTTATGATTACAGCAGGCCATGATTGTAATAGAAGAATTACAGAAGAAGGATAGAAAAAGCTAAGACAGGTTTATTTCCCATGACTTAACACAAGAGTCATAATTCTTATGAATAATTTAGTGATCTCAGTTGCATGTCACATCTTATCTAGGTATTTGTTAATAAATAGTTGATATATTAATAATTAAAATTGAGAATTTGTATATTGACAAAAGAGAAAATTCAATTCATAACGAAGGCATAACAAACATGAATCTCTACTGAAGCATATAGCACCAGAATGTCAATGGCAAAAATATTAGGAAAAAAGAAAAACTGAGCAAAATTTAGTTTTATTGATGTCAACCATTAGTTTCTGTAAAAAAAATCACTCCAACCAAAAATGATCTAGCTGACTTTAACAATATAATGACAAAGAAGGCTTAATGACACTAAACAACCACATTTTAGTTAGGAATTTCTTCTGTAATAGTCTATATATCTTTGTAAACAACCAAAAAACCCAGCATTTACATGGTTAATGAAGTTAAAAATGTTCAAAAACGCACAAATAACACTACCTCATTTTCTGATCACATGTAATACAATAATCAAAACCAACAAGAGAGTCTTTCTTAATGGCTTACCTAAGGGATTACTTCATCAAAGAGGAAATAAAAATGCAATTAGATAATTTCAAAAATAATGAAAATAACCCAATTTCCAGCTGTTATAAATTCTCATAATTTGTTACTTGCGTAGTGATGCAAGATGAAAATACAGGTAGATGTATAAAGTTTATTCCATTTTTATGTTTGTTTTGGAAAATGTTAAACATAGAGAAAAGTAGATAAATAATGTAATAAACCCACATGTACCTAGCTTCATTAATTATATTAGTTGATTTGTTCAAATTGGAATCTGAACAATGTCCATCCACTGCCTTTGTTTGATAAGCCTTTTGAGTTAATCTGTTAAGTCCTTTCTCTCCCTCCTTCTCCATTCTCATACAAAATTTAGTTATTAAGGAAACCTGAGTATTAGTATTAGAGTATTAGTATATCTTAGCATTATTTACACATTATATAATAGAGTTTCCTACATCCTAGAGTTCTTTGCTTAGTATTATTTACACATCTCTCAATGCCCAGAATATCCTGCAAACTGGTGGTTATACTAGAAGTTTGATAAGATTCAAGCTTGAATATTTTTGGCAAACATATTTTGTAGGTGTTGTATACTTCTATTAGGAGGTTCAGAACATTCAGTGCTCCCTTTTTTGAAATATTAACAGCCATTAACGGTCATCACCTAAAATCCATTTAAGTTTTGCATAGTGAAAATGTTATAAATCTATCATTTTGTTTTTATTCATTTGTTGGAATAATTCTATAAAGGAAGGCTTCGCTCTTCAAATATTTAGTTATCTTGAGTTATGGTTAATTTAGGAAACAAGGTTAAATGTTTCTTTCTCTTTAGATTTTCAGAATATGTTGGTTTCCTATGATCATCCAAATATTATCACAATTTTATAATCTATAAATTGGTACTAAATAATTGCATGTTTTGCCATTACTTTCAATTACCCACAATTACTTTTGCATCTACCTAATATTAAGAATTTTAAAACATATTTTATGTGACTCAATCCATTACAGTTTCTTCCTTTGTTTCTTCCTTTTTATTTTACCTCAGACTGGCTAGTGGTAGCGATTTCAAGCTGGCTCCTCAATTCTTATGACAGAACTTTAGTAAGCTTTGATACTTTCCTTATTTTCTAGTGTTATGAGATGTTTCAAGCTCCAGTATGTACCTGATTCAAATGTGGTATCAGTCATTGCTTCAGAGTCACAGAAGTTTGGATAAATTAAAAAGTGCAAGATCAGTAATAAAAATATTTGGAAACATTCCTAACTACTGTGATGGACACGAGTAAACATAATTCTGCTGTCCATCAATTCATTCCAGGGTATAAACACCAAGTTTAAGAAACATAAGTTCTATGCTCATGTAGCAATTATTGTAAGTTTTTTATAACTTAAACTTTAGAGTTTTGACTATTTTTTTCTCATGATTTACCATGAGTGTTTATGTTTGGTCATCTATGTATTCTTCTTTAACAAATATGAAATTTTTCATGTCACATGAAATTTTTCATATCGCAAATATGACATTCCCAATATAAGCTAATACTTTATAAATTAGACCTGAAATAAAAACAAAAATATGGAATTTCTTAAATATCCAGCTAAATGCAGGCTTTGATAATAATCTGGAGAATAAAAAGAATAATACATACTATTTGTCCATTCTCATGTTGCTATAAAGAACTACCTGAGACTGGGTAATTTATCAAGAAAAGAGGTTTAATGGCTTCACAGTTGGGTAGGCTTAACAGGAAGCATGGCTTGGGGGCCTCAGGAAACTTATAACCACGGCAGAAGGTGAAGCGGAAGTGAGCACATCTTACCATGGTAGAGCAGGAGAGGGAGAGTGAAGGGGGAAGTGCCATGCGCTTCAAGCAACCAGATCTTGTGCAAACTCACTATCACAAGAATAGCAAGGGGGAGGGTGCGCCCCCATGATTGAATCAACTCCGACCAGGCCCTTCCTGCTATATGTGGGGATTACAATTCACAGTGAGACTGGAGTGAGGACACAGAGCCAAACCATATCATACTGGCAACAAAAAGATGGGAGCAATACACAATAGTTATTTAAGAAAATAACCTTTATTTAAAGCAATTATATAAATGTATAGAATTTTTGGGATCCACTTCTAAATGGTTCTTGAATGCTCATTTATACATGTGTCTGTATGTATATATACATGCATGTTTGCCATACTGGCAGTGTAGCATCGTGTTTAAGAATACAGATTGTGGGCAACGCGGTGGCCCACCCCTGTAATTCCAGCACTTTGGGAGGCCAAGGTGGGCGGATCACGAGGTCAGGAGTTTGAAATCAAGCTGACTAACATGGTGAAACCCCATCTCTACTAAAAATACAAAAATTAGCCAGGCGTCGTGGTACATGCCTGTAATCCCAGCTACTCAGGAGGTTGAGACAGGAGAATTGCTTGAACCCAGGAAGCAGAGTTTGCAGTGAACCGATTGCCCTCCAGCTTAGGAGAGAGTGAGACTCTGGTCTCAAAAAAAAAAAAAAAAAAAAAGAAAGAATACAGATTGTGAAGTCAGACTGCCTGAGTCCTTTTTCATAACTGTGTGACCCCAAAAGAAGTTACCTAACTCCTTTTTCCTAGGGTTTCTATGCCTTTAAAATGGGTATAATAACATCATAAGAATGTAAATGAGTTAATACAGGCCCATCATCATTGTCCAACGTCAGGAATAAAAGCTCTGAAAATCAAAAGTTTATTCAAATTTTGAACTATGGTGAGGCAGTTTATAGTATTTAATAATCCCTCTTGCTTTTGCTGCAGGGATACTAATGTGTCTGATCAAAGGAAGTTGTTCTAGACTTCACTGGAGAATTAATAAGCTTTCATGTCTGAGCACAGGCTATTGATTTTTCATAAAGTCTCTTTAAACACTACTGCATCCTTTCAATACTTTCTTCTACTTTTTTCTTAAATGGGAAAGATTTTAAGACTGTCAGGGTTATCTTATTTCTTAAAACATATAAATGATATTATTTGTATTATCTTCTGTTAATATATATCAGTATTATGAAGCACATCACAGTTGACTAAATAAACCACAAAACCTATAAAGAATAACATTTCTCTAACTAATAAAGTGACTTGATATTTGTTTTGGATTATTATGCGTTATTACACAGCTTGTGAATGGTTAAAAACATTCCACAGTCATTTAAATTTCTAATTTTATTTCTTTTCCAAGAGCATTAAATATAAATACTCAAGAAAAATAAGGTTTAAAGTATCTACAAGGAAATGACAACTTATTAAGTGAATGGCTTCTCTGTCTAGTTCTTACTGACTGAGCTGTGCATTCCCTGGGAAAGGAACAAGACATGCATTTAATAGGGTGAAGAGCACTGGAAAAAGTGAATTTTTCATCCACAATACACAGACACTTCAAAATAAAATAAATCATCAAGAGTTAATTTATGTAGGTCTACACAAACTTCTGGTTTCTATTTCCTATTTTCATTTTTTTTCCCTTCATATAAAAACCACATGAAGCATTGCTGCTCTCAAATTCTTGACCCTTTAAGTCACTCAGACTATATCTGCACAGTGGCCACTTCAGGTTTCTCTTTCAAAACCTTTATCAAATAGTTAATAGTTATAGCTTTTTTAAAAATCTTCATTTGTATAGGAAGTTTGTTTAATTCCTTCACTTTACTCAGATATACAGTATACTTCTTTTCTATATATACCTGGAAAATGTAATGGTTGGCATGGGCTCCCTCACAGGTAATAATTTTTGAAGTTCTTCTTACCTCCTCAAGATTAATACAGATCAAAAGCATTTTAGGGGTCAAAAATCCTTCACTTAATTGACTATATAGAAATTATTTTAATTTCTGAACATATACGGGGTAGTCAATGAAATAAAAATTAGTCTTGAGTTATAAGAGACACTAAAAAAATGCCCCTTTTATATCTGAAGGGTTGTAAGATTCAGTATAGAACAACAACAAAAACCTTCATGAAAACAAGAACTGGAACCATTATAGAAAAAAAGAAATTCTAAAACCTAAATGATCAGTTTCATCTATATGAATAATTCACTATTAGGTGTAATTCCAAAATGATATAGCAAGTTTCATATATTCAATTTATCATGTTTTTGATCCAATGAAGTAGATCACAAAGCCCCAGATTAGGAACTTTCTACAAACTACATATAATAGTGCCAAGTAATTTTCATCACCTTCTGGTTTCTTTACCGGTAGAAGAACCTATCAATGATGTTTCATTCCTAACTGCTGTATTTTTGTATAACATGATAAAGCTGAATATGTTCAGTTACCACAGTTTCCTAGTCACAGGTTGTAAGCTCATTTTATATTTAAAGTATGAAAGTTGTGGAAAACCCATTATTTGAATTTTTTGGAAAGAACCATAATCAAATGTGGTTTTTGAAGGAAATTACAAAATGAAAAGCGAAGTCTTTACACTTCCTAAAGTATCAATTTGCAACTCTTGTATTTAAAAAAAAAAGACAGATGTAAAAACCTGCACATGATCTTTAAAAGTCTGCTGGTACCAATAAAGTCTATTTCTTCCTGACAGTCTCCTTATGGACCTGCTCTGAAGATATGAAGATAAATGTAAGCTATCAATCACTTCCATGGCAATAGATTGTGATGTCAAAACAGAGAGGACTATAGATTTACAGTAAGATGGGATGTCTGTGGATAAACAAAAAATTTAGCAAAAGGTTAAAAATAGTTAAAATGGGCAGGATTATATTTATTTATATCCTGAGAGTTTTTAGTAGCACAAATTATATATTGTTATAAAAGAATTAAACTTCATTTATATCTTGGTATTTATATACTTCTTCAAAAATATTCTTATTTCAGGGCATTAGAAAGCTCCAGTAACCTAAAAAGAGGATAATTACTACTGATATTTTAATATTCTTCATACTCTAACAAATTAACATTTCATATTAAGTAAAAGAATTGTGTACTTATGCAATCAAAACGGTAGAGTAATAGTGATATACTACATTCATTCTAAAAGGGAGCAGTATTAGTCCCAAGGGGGTAAGTGATTCTTAGAGGGGACGAAAAATATTACTTGTTTTACTCATTTTATACACATACATAAACAGAAACACAGCATATTTGTTGTATTAACATTTTCATCAGAAGAGATTAGAAAAGTAATTTCAAAATGGCATGCATGATAATAAAGAAAAGTTTGAAGAATCCAAGATGTACTCCCATTAGTTGAAAAAAGAGCACTGTAAGATGATACAAAGTGGATGAACAACAAAGTGGTGAAAATTCTGCCCTAAGGAGTTAAGACTCTAACACTGAAGAGGTAGGTCAGTAGGAAAAAGTTTACTCAAAAAATTTAAGTTAGAGCAACTCTTTTCATCAGCCATGTGCTTGGCCACATTACTTAACTTTTCTTAATCTTGCTTTCCTAAATCTGTAATGGAGAACAAAACTTAAGCTCATCAGGTTGTTGATTTGAATGTAATAATGGAGGTGAATACTTAGTACGAAGCACTGAAAATAATAATATGTTAGAAATAAGTATTGATAATACATATTTTGATATAAATTTATATTGGCAAATAAAAACATTAAGGCTAACCTTCCAAAGCCGAAAACATGTTAGAAGATGAACTTAATATTAAAATAATCTAAATATAAAATAGGATCCTTTAACAGCTTTAGTGACCAAATTCAAGAATAAGATATTGAATGCAACTACAGAACCTCTATTTCTATAAAATTTTAAGTGACTACACCTCCATCTGCTCAAGATGATTAATACGTTTATAAGTCTTAAGGAGAGGGCTAGACCAGATGGTCTTGTATTCTCTTCTACCTCTATTATTTTAAAACCTCAAATAATTTTGGTTAAACAAATATGCTCACTCAAAATCATATATAATGAATATAACAGAAAAGATAAAACTTCTTAGCCCATGTTTAAGAACACAATAGGTTATATTTTGAAACAATTTGTTTTGCATGTGAATTTAGTCAAAAATAACAAATGATAACTGCATTCATAAATAACAGTTCCATGGCTTTAACATAAATCAGAAAAAAACAATATTTGATTAATGCATTAATGAAAGTTCATGTTCTAGTAGCCTTATGTGAATTGTTAGTGTGTATTCTATAGCTCGTTATGATTTATCTTCATCAGCCATAGGCCAAAATTACTAGACTCCAATTACTTTGCTTCCTAGTTTCAAGAAAGAGAGAGAGAAATTATGTCAGTCCTACCACAGGAGATGGTTTAAAATGCCTGAGGTAAAGAAAGTAATCTACTGTTCTCTGACATTCACTGCCTGAAAGTCATTCACATTAACAACCATTCAAACTTGTTTAGTGCAAGCCAATTGCTTCTATTTCCCTCTTGTCAGTTACATTAGCTCCAATTCAAATTTAACTCTTATAAAATTAAGAAAATAAAACTCTCTCAAAGCCAGACAAGGGTATATGTGGGTCCTGACAGAATATAATACTTCTAAATTTACCAACTTTAATAAAATAAATTTCAAAATTTGATTTTCAAAAAGAACTCTGTACCCTTATATGCTCCTATTTGTTCTTTTCTAACCGTCATAAACTTGGGTGTAATGAATGGGTAAGTAAACATATTTGTCAATTTAAAAAGAAATAAAAATTCTCATTTATACTATGGACAGCATCAATAGAAAAAAATGTCCCTAATTTCAACCAAGACTATGTCATTACTTATGATTATGAGGTAGAGATCAAGTTACATTTCAAACTGCATGATATAATCTAATATTCTTTCACTAAGAACTATTAAACTCATATAACAGACCATTAACTTCCAGACAATTTAGAGCTTACAAGGTTAACATCAGCACTACAAAAACGAAATGGGGATGACATTTAAATAACAGTAAGTGCCAATATACCATTATACAACCTAATGAGGATACCAGTTTTGATGTTTATCTTTTATGTTGAACTGTAAGACTTATGTTTTACAAGCAGATGAACTATTTAAAAGTATTATTCAACATATAAATCTTACATTTGTGACTAAAAATATATGATATAGAATACAGCTACCATTGAACTGAATCTTACACTTTTTCTCTAAATTTACTCTGTTTACTCTATTTTATCTTGTTTTGTCCTCTGTGTCTTTGGGTGTGTTTATGAGTTTGTGTATGAAAGAGAAAAAGAGAGGACATTGATCTCTTTTTGGGCTTTCCCATGTCTGTGTGTGTTGGGAAAGCCAGAATGTGGGAACAGTTCATACATTCCCTAAAACTGTCTTAACACTTTTCATATATACAGAGAGGTAAAAGCAATAGATCCCAATATATTTAGAAATAATTGATTGTCAAATCCTTGCTGAAAGCTGTATTTCAACTTAAGAATGAGCCACATACTTTATGTGCTCAATTAATGAAAGGAAGAGTAGACATACACAGTAAAATCTATTTGGGAGACGTCCATTCATCATGAACTTTGAGTTGTAAAGCAAATTGCAGGAAGCTACAAATATTGATAAGATCTGCACAGACTCTTGCTCAGAGATGGTGATCAAATCCTCTGAAAACAGCAACATGGACATCAACACTGATAGGCTTTTGTGCTTTCTGGTCTTCTGTTCTTCTATGTGATGAACACAATTCTAAGTGTTACTTATTACTTGAACACTGTGCCAGTTAATCTTAAATTATTAAGATCATCAAAATGAAACCTAACTTTCTATTTATTATGTTTGACATGTTAATATTTTATATAAAACTTAATACATTTAATATTCATTATTAATATGAATAACATTATGCTTAAAATGTTTCTATTTATTAGATACAATACTTTTTTCCTACCAAGACATATTTGTAAAAGCAGTTATCATTCTACCTTTACTTCATTGTGATGTTTTGACTGCCTTTGGGCTGGGATGGCCTTAAATGAGTTAACAATTTTTCATTTTCCCCATTCTATTGGGTAAATTTATTCTATAAAAAGACAAATGCATGATTAAATAGCTTGGTAGAAACATATTTTGTAATTTCTCTTATAACTTTATGCTTGATGGCAGATGAAATAGAGAGATGTTGTCACATTAGGAACAGAATAAAGGTTAATAACAAGCTGAATTAGCTTACTTCTTAGAATAAGGGTTTTATATGTTTTATGCCATGGTTCCCTTTGGCAGTCTACGGATGCTTAGCCCTTTGTGAGAAAAAGGTTAAAAGGTGCTTAAAATGCAGAGAATTCCAACAGAAACTATGCTACATAACTATATTGCTTTACCAATGCATTAAACAGAGGAAAGTATAATAAATATTATAATTTGAAAGTAGGGAACAATAAATCATATTCTAAGCTATCTGAAACATCTGTAATGTGATATAAAAATATCTGCAATGTTTGTTGAAGACGAAGTCATTGTTGCTACTAACACTATTGTAGTTTGTGGACTATTTGCAATTAAAGGAAATGCTAAATTAGAGAGTAGTAAAATGAGATACATTTTATTTTCATATACAAGTTCTCCTATGTCGTAAATACAATTGATGGACATGCATGTTAAGAATTCTCATTTTAGAATTCTTTTCAGTCCTCTCCATCACCTTCCCTTGACACACTCAAATCCCTCACTCCTCATTTTCCTCTGGAAGACACACCATCACCAACTCTAATTATGCATTTCCCATTAACAGCTAAACTGAAACTATTACACAGCAACCATTGTGTTTACATATAAATATGTACACAAAGATAAAGATATTTGAAAAGGAACATGAATGATGAATCAGATATAAAGATAACACTAAGTCAATAATCATTCAAGTTCAGAAGTATAGTGCTCACTATAGAGAAAGCATGTCTACTGTTCTTAAATAAAGCATGGCCCTGTAATCTTAGTTCTTAAAAGTTATGACCCTATGCTTACTGTCAGATGCTCTTTTAATAAAATAAAATCTTCACCTACTTGTTGTATAGAATTATTATTTAAGACGGAGTCTCGCCCTGTCACCCAGGCTGGAGTGCAATGGCACGATCTTGGTTCACTGCAACCTCTGCCTTCCAGATTCAAAGGATTCTTCTGCCTCAGCCTCCTGCATAGCTGGGATTACAGGTGCCTGCCACCATGCCCAGCTAATTTTTTTTTGGATTTCTAGTAGAGATGTGGTTTCGCCATCTTGGCCAGGCAGGTCTCGAACTCCTGACCTTGCGATCTGCCTGCCTTGGCCTCCCAAAAGGCTGGAATTACAGCCTGTATAAGAATATTAATTGGGCTTTTATATATGATATTACTATTAAATTGACTGTCCAGTTCTATTATGATGCACTTTGATAAAACTTTAACTCCAATGCCTCTAATTTATGATAAAGAACTAAACAATATGAGTTTGCTTCAATACTAGTAATATAATGTTAATATTTTCATCTTTAAAAAGATTTTATAAAACATAGAACTAAGTCTTAAGTTAATTTCTACTTTTCAATCTTTAGCTGGCATAAACTAGTTTGCTGAAGTGCATATAACTAATAGTGCTTTAAAATGCACAAAATTAAAAATACAGGATGGGGGGAAGATTAAAAACATGTAACAAATTGTTGGTGGTAGAAGAAAGGCCAGAAAAAAGAACATTTAAAAAATGGCAGAGAATATACATTATAGGGAATTTAATATACATTAGAATGTATACACATTAGAATGGAATTAGCTGGAAAAGAACAGGGAAATACTCAAATATTTTGAACATTTTCAAACACATTTCAGGAAATAAAAGCTATCTTAATTATCAAAATGGAAGTACAAAGACCTCATTGACTAAAGTGGTTTCCCCATATTACAGCAAACGTAACAGTCCTTCATACACATTTTAGAGTTGAAAGTTTATATGTTTGCTTGAATATATGTCTCCTGTGAATTCTATGTGTGCAAATTATGCTAAAATTATTATCAAATCCCACAAGGCTTTGGTATACCACATTAAAAAAACCTAAATAAAGGGAGAAACAAATGATAGAAACACATGTGATGGGAAAGTTTTCCCTAGCCAACAGTAAAATTTCAGTTTTATCTTAGTTTCCAATTTTGCTGTGTGAAATAAAAATAATTTTTGTTAGGAAGTAGTACATATAAAGTATATTGTGTACATTAATTTAATCCAACCATTAATTCTTTCCCTTTTTCCTCTTTACATACAGTATTCACACAGGAAGAGAGGTATGAATTTCACCAAAACTTAATAATGTTTTCTTTCTGCATGAGAGAAGTTTTGGTTAATTTTTTTTCCTTTGCTTTTTAAATGGGGAGGAGGAAAAGCATTCTATCCTATGATCAGGTCTCAGTCTTTAGATAAGCCTGTGTCTCTCTGGATTATCAGTTTAACCATGGCTTTGCAGTATTCTTACATAAATATATAAGATATATATATGGACATATAAATATCAATGTAAACATAAATACAAAGTAGACCCAAAGGTACACACAATTAGGAAAGTAAAATTATGGAACTGTTCATAAGATAATTTTTTTCCTCATTACCTGCACCAAAACAAATTTTCAAATATGTCTCTGCCTGAATAAATCTGTAAGAAATTTATCATAAATTCATAAGGTACTACGAATATGCAAGCATTTGTGAAAAATTAATAAAACTAAAACCAAATCTATATTGTTTGTAAGAGTTTCTATCACAGAACAACTGTAGTTCTATAGTTAAGTGAAAGATGATACAAAAGTAAAACATATATGTAAAGAACATTTAAAACTAAAAATAGCACTGGATATTTATCAAAATTCTGCATGACAGATAAATTTCTAGATTTAGCTCTCAGTTGCAAGAGTATTTCTCCTAGATATTTGTAAGGATAAAGTTACTATACTTCTGACCAGCAAGTCTTCCCTTTGGCTTTAATATTAACCGTTCATAGGAGACACAGCTTTTAGAAAGTCAATTTGCTCATAGCCTTAAGACATAATAATTTGGTAACAACAAAGAGCAAAGAGATATTCAGAAGGATTGCCTGAAGGTTATACATTACAGACATTCCCCTAGACAGGCTCCATTCTACCCTTGAACCAAGCATAATTCCCACAGAAAACTTTTTTTCTTATTCTTAGAATTAATACAAGGTATGCTTTTCTGATTTATTAATATTTTATTCCTTTAAAAATGTTTCTTCTATGAATAAGAGCATGGATTTTGGACTCAGACTTCCTAGCTTAACCAGTTAATAGCTGTGTGATCTCAGGGAAGACACTTAACTTCTTTGAGATTCTGTTTCTGCAAATGTAAAACATAACATCAGGACGTTGCAGGGTCATTGCAATAATTAAATAAGATAATTGTATCAAATGCTGAACAAAGTTTTTAGAATGTTATGAATGACTGGTAAGCATTAGCTGTTATATTATAAATAATAAATACTGTAGTGATTGATACAGATTTTGCTTTCATTACTAGTAAATGTAGCATCAAATCTGTGGTGCCTTCTAATAACATCAGACTCTCCTCTAGTAACTCTAGAATGCTTTTCCTTCTCCCCATACAAAAACATACATCTTTGTTTACTCTCATCCCCCAAGTTTATTTATTTTACCTTTAGTATCGCTTTTTCCCCAAAATTACTTATCAACTTAATATTCTTCTGTTAAATCTTTTGAGTTTTAGTAAATAACTTAGAATTCTTCTTGAAATTAGGAAGGATATAAATTACACATATGTACATTTGTGAAGGATATAAATTATACATATGTATATTCCTATGTAAATATTTAAATTAAAAAGGCTAGTTGACTAACATTTTATATTCTGTAAAAATTAACACTGATATTATGTTTTCTGTTACCTATGGTTCCTGGAGTTGTCAATACCATGTGGAAAGTACTAGAAATAAAGTATAGCACTTCTGGAAAAAATATTCAACTTCCCTCAAAATGATTAAAAATGATAGAAACAAAAAACTTTCTTAAAATCAGTCAAATGTTTTACTTGAAACACAGACCGTGGCTATGACTTAATATAAATGAAAAACTCACATGAACAAAAAAAATTCTATTTTAATTAGTTGATTAGAAAGCTAAATAACAGAAATATGTAAACAGCCAGAAAAAAAAATCCAATTTTAATAGTTAAGATTACATTAACACAGTGTTTGCTGGCAAGCACTCTAAACAAATAAAATAAATCTTAAACATACACATTTAAATTAAAAATCATCTCACAAGTTAAAAAATTAATTACATTAATATTTGCCATGCAAAATATCTGTGATGACTTATTTCTAAATTGAACATAAAGAATATATAAAATTGTTTTCTTATATATTATTCTAGTTTTTTTTCATCTGAGGTATTTTGGGATCGACTTTGTAAAAGTCAGTTTATTACTTCCATATTACCTCCCTCCATTAATAGGGTTAAATTAAACTTTGAATTACTTGGTTGCTACCCATGAGTAATATAGTTCATATAACTAGGTGGATTATAGCAAAATTTCCTATAAAGATAATTTCTAGATAATTTTAAGTTAAACTGCATTACCAAGCAGTCCAACTGCAATAAGATTCACTATGACTAAGTACTCTAGCAGAGCAAGATTTTAAATCTAAATAGATATTTCATGAATTTGATTCTTGCAATTATCACATGTTGTATTTGTTAATAATATTTCTGTCATACAACTGATGATTCACCTTTTTAATACTACTACTACTTATATGCCTTCCTCAAATTCAATTTAGGACCAATTTTACCTCCTATACCTGACCTAGTAGCATTTTATTAAATATTAAATAAGAACTTGTCAAAGCATTTACTGTTACCAAAAACCTACATTTAAATAAACATTTAACTGGGTTCTCGTCTGGGGTAAAATGTTTTCAGTTTCAAGAAACCAAAAAAATTTTATTTAAACCAATAACCTAAAGCAGAGCAAAATAAGAGTGGTACTCAGAAGTTAAAATCATCGCCAAATGAACTCACTGGAATGAAAATGCTTCTGGATGAAGAGCAAACGCTAGAAAATGTGTTCTTCTCACAAACGCTTAGGAAGTAAATCTTGTGCCATCTCCCAAATAAGCAGCACCACAATTTAATTCTTTCATGCATTTTAATTGAAATGAAAGTGAAAAAGGATTTTGCTCAAAATATAAACAGCCCTAAGTGGTGGTGAGGTGGTAAGAAAAGGGAAATCTTGTTTTCTTTTGCAGGTGGAAATGTAAATTGATTGAACCATTGCAAAAGCAGCATAGAGGTGCTACAAAAAAATGAAAAGTATAACTATTATATGACTCAGCAATTGGCACCTTGTGGCACTCTCTGTACTCCCATGTTCACTACAGCAGAGGTCTCCAAACCACTAGTGACACACTGGTACTGGTCCAAGGCCTGTTAGAAACTGGGCTGCACACCAGGTGAGCAGCAGGCAAGGGAGCATTACCACCTGAGCACCACCTTCTGCCAGACAAGTGGCAGCATTAGATTCTCACGGGAACGCAAACCCTATTGTGAATTGTGCATGCCAGGGATCTATGGTGTGTGCTCCTTATGAGAATCTACCTAATGCCTGATGATATGAGGTAGAAGAGTGACATCCTGAAGCCATCCCCGACCACCTCCCCAGTCCATGGAAATATTGTCTTCCATGAAACTGGTCCCTGGTGCCAATAAGGATGGGGAACCACTGCACTCACAAAAGCCAAGAAATGATAACAAGATAAAAGTCCATCAGTGGATAAATAAAGAAATGGTGACATATATCTATATAATTCTTTCCTAAAAAAGGCAATCCTGTCATTTGTAACATCATGGGTGAACCTGTAGGACACTATGCTAAGTGAAATAAGCCAGACACAGACAGAAAATACAGTGTAATACAGTGTAACCTCACTTACATGTGGAATGTTTTTGTTTTAAGTCAAATAAATAGAAACAGACAACAGAGAGGGGAAGAAAACTGGAGAAATAGGTTACAGGGTATACATTCGCAGTTAGGTAGGACCATTAAGTGGAAGACAAAATGTACAGCATGAAGACTATAGTTAATAATATCATACTGTAGACTGAAAGCACTGACAAAAGAGTAGATTTCAGGTGACCTGACACCCCACAAAAGGAATAACTATGGAAGATGATCGATAAGTAAATTTGCTTAACTATAGTAATTATTTCAGCATCTACATGTATATCAAAACATATTGTATATTTTAACATATACAATAGAAAATAAACAACCCCAAGCCTAAGTTAGTTGTACAGTTTAAAGTATATGACTTTATAAAATCCTCAATTATACTTCCTAACAGAAAAGTGTGTGTGTGTGTGTGTGTGTGTGTGTATGTATCCTGACTCAGTGTTGAGTGACTTGCAATATCATTAACATATTTAGTCCTTAAATGGGCCCTTTATAACAATACCTTCATGCTAATTTTAAAGATAGGAAAACCTATCTTTAAAAGAAAAAAACAAAACAAAGGAAGCTTAAGTAAGCCATGTGTTGGTTAAATTCACGCGTATTGCTATAGACCAATCTCTTTCTTTCTGGTATATTTTCTCCTTCAAAAATATTTATTTTTATTAATGAAATGACTTTAAATAAAGTTAAGAGATGAGAAAATTGTCCATACAATTGTTTCCTGATCTCCACAAGTATCACAGAGGGTATTATTTATCCTTATTTCATCATACCTTGATTCTCTCATTTAACATTGTATTATATTCATCACTGGATTAAAATGTTATACATGTAACTTCAATAGCTAAAAAAATGCTTAATATATAGATAAAATTTATAAAGTCATCTTGTTATTGTTAAGCATTTAATTTCTTTCCAATTCCCACTTAAATATGTTATTTTTTAAAGTAAGTGTGTGTGTGTGTGTGTGTGTGTGTGTGTGTGTGTATTTTAAGGCCACTATTACAATGGAGACAAAGAATATACATAATTTATAATAAACACCAGGTACTGTCCAGAAAAATATGGGATAGTACATTTTGCTTTTTATTTGAAAAATAAAATAATGGTGACAAAATAAATGTTGAAATCTTACTGAATGAGCATTTTCAAATTATAGTAGGCATTTTTCTTTTGTTGTTTTTTACTCAAATTTTAATTAAATTAGACTCTGAACAAGTTTTAATAGTGGCAATATGATTTTCTAAATTATTAGTTGGGCTATCATACATAAAATTTTAATTTTGAGTAACACAAAGCCTAATCAGAAACTTCATGCAACAAAGACCACAAAATAGACCAAGGCAGATTCTGAATACTGCCTGTAGGAGCTTGAGTGTTGGGGATGAGTTAAACTCCCCTGCAGGTCACAAATAAGTGAATGGGAAGATATCTACATCTTTGTCTCTACCTCTATGCTTAATTTATATCTCTCCATTTCTACATTGATAAGTCTATTTCTATGTTTTTACTCAGCCAAGACTACCAGGAGGGAATGATTAAAAAAACAAACAAACAAAAAAACCTCATGACATGGGTAATTCCTTTACAGTCTTATTTGGGAGGGTGAAAAAAAAAAAAAAAACTATTGATTTGAAGTGGTACTTTCTAAAGGTAATATTTCCTAAATCAATCAGTTTATTTAAAATACAAACAGATCTTACCCGGCATATTTATTTACCTGAGAAATGACTTCTTTCTTAAGAGTGCCACTTTGGGTGTTAGCACTGAAAATTCATGGTCATCTCCTAAATTATCAATATTGTTCCTTTCATTTTTTTCCATAATAGATGCAGATGTTGTCACAAAAGAAGGAGAAATTAAAACGACAATTCCTTTCAAACTACACAGGATTGCAGAGAACATTTAAGGAGTACAAAACTTATGACTAAAATCATAAAAGTAAAAAGGCAGAATGTTTATATTTCATACCAATTGACAGATTATGAATGACTTCAAAATGCTAGGGTTATAAATACTGCAAACTAACCTTTTTAGACATAAGCCATAGTAAGAAAGCAAAAAGAAAAAAAAAACTATTACCACTTAGATTGTGCAGTGATGCATATGGACACATGTGCAAATACACAGTTGAGAAAATAATAAAAGAAGCAAATTATACATTTCCATGAAAACCTTCCTTCAGTTTCACTATAAGATTTTCTCCCATAAGATGTATAATAATGTGTCTTACAAAGGAAGTAGGATGAATCTAAGTTCAGGGAAGGAGTGAGGTCGGTGGGGAAGGGAGAAGAGTGAGAAATGGAAAGAAGAAACACTACAAGTAAAATTTTACTTTCTTCAATACAGTGGATCCAAAGTCATTTCAGCCAGCATGTCACAACCTACTTACACATCAACTAGGTTTGAGTGACAAAAATTCGCCAAGCCAGAAATGATGCAGTATTTGTCAAAAAGATTGAACTGCACTTTCATATTAGTACAAAAAACTGACAGTGCATGATTATTGCCAGAAGCATGAGGTTGTTTAGGGGATAATGCAAGCACCTTAACAGTAGGTAGTAATGGAAAATGTCTAACTCTCTTTCTTCTCTTTCAAGGCAGGCACTTGTAATATGCCTTGTCATACTGCCAAACCATTTCTCACTCCAAACTCTTTAAATACCACCTGTCCAAGCTGAGAATATGTTTTTAACTGAAGACACAAACAATATTCCTCACTAAAAACCACAATATAACAAATGCTTTACTAGTCTCATGAAAATTAAAATATTATGTACTGTTTGTAATAAGGGAGCAGCTCTGTTTTGCTGTTGTGCTGCATGAAGTAGACATTGATTTCTCTATTATTCAGAGACTGCTGGTGATTTGTATATTAAAGAGTTATAAGTATGCTCTACTATCTTAGAGAAGAATATTTGTAATTCTGGATGAATTTCTTCATTAGATCAATTCTTGATGTTAAATTTAAGATAAAGGTAACATTTACCCCATATTAACTTTATTGTTATGAGTATATGTATACACATTCCTGCCAAAAATATATTTCTAAAAGCGTAGATTTCCAAATTTGATTCTCTTAGAGCCAACTGCATAATTGAGGCACTATTAATCTTCTTAAAAAATAAGAAATTGGTCAACCAATTCTGGAGTATGTTTTGAAAATCTTTTCACTACACAACTAAATAACTGATTTGACTAAGCAGAGCTTTAAAAATGGGCTTACTGATTATTTACAAAATTATAATTACAAAAATATTGTAACTGAGATAAAAAGAGATCAGCTATAAAAGTAGAAATCAAATTAACCTACCCAGTGTAATTAGCATCATACTCAAAGACTGGAACAGCTTAGGGAATGAATCACTAACAATTCTTCCTACCTTTGTTTTAATAATAGGCAATTGTACAGTCATCTTCTTAAGATGATATTTGTACTGCTGTTCTTAATAAAACAACTCAGTCTTGCTGACCTACTTTTTAGTTTATAATAACATTCCACTAAAATCTGAAAGGGTAGAAGCATTTATTTTCTTCTCTTCACTGAAAGAGAGATAGGTGCTTTATCTCCCCTGTGCTACTGAAAATCCTGGGAAAGTCTAAATATTTAAGTTTGTTCTACAGAGGCTTCTGACTCAAGGGTTTAAAGAAACCAGGGTAATTATTTTTGTTCATTACCAAAGCACTCAAGTGTAGAACTTGATTAAAAAAAGTTTAAAAATAAGTTGTTCTCATTGGAAGTTGTAGTAAGATATCAAGGTAATACGGATATGTAGATATATCTAATATATATACATAGATATATGTATACCTATGATTGTATCTATGAATACATATACTAGATACATATTTATGTGTATTATATGTACACACATATTCATATATGCACATATATGTATATGTACATATGTATTTATATCACATACTATATATATCTAGTATATACATATATCTATAACATAGATATATGTATATCTATATGCATATATATACACACACACACACACTATAGGTATATCTATATATTCCAAAGAACAGGCATGCCAACACTGCTGTTAATCATATGTTCAGGTCCTTCTCCCATCATCCTGTGGAGGCACCTGAAGGGTATGCATACAGCACATGAGCACCAGGAACCATTGGGGTGAGGGACAATGAGAAATAAGAGAGCAGTAAAAGAAAGGATATAGAAATGTGCTCAACACACATTAGATTACTTGCAAGTATGCTTGAGATTGGATGATGAAAACCAACAGTAAACTACATTTGATTATGCCTTTAGCATCATGCTCTGAGCCACCCATTCTGGGGAATAATTAAAATGCAGCTACAGAAATCACAATTCAACAAACTGATCACTCTATATATTGCACATTGAACAAATTTAATATACTTGGGAACACAAAACAATCTGCCATGTATTTCTAAGTTGCCTCTATGTAAAATCATTACCAGTTTCTGCCCTTGAGCAAGGAGGCTTGAGTAATCAGAATAGTTCATGTAAGAAGATACTAATGTACACAGTATAATTTTTCCTGCAAGAGTATAATTTCTAAAAATGTGGTTGAAAGACACTTACTTCAATTTACAATTCAAGGAAATTACAGTATACTCATGACTTTCACAAGAATAATTAAATGGTGACGGCACTTAAATCTGTATATCCTGCACTCTGCCGTCTCTATGAACCGTAAACCCAGAAATACAATTGCCTACCCAATATCTCGTTTTTAAAAATAAGCAGAGATTTTCCTTCTAAAACTTTCCCCAATGTTTGAGCCCTTCAAGTTAACACCTGTCACTATACCTTAATGTTTCAAGCCAGAATTCACTTCCAATGTGTCACCAAATTCTACTGATTCTACCTATCAAATCTCTTTCAACACCTGCCTCCTCATTGAAATTCTTATCTCCTCTGCTTCAGTTCAAGCACTGATCAATTTTTGCTTACACTGAAGTGGTAGCCTTCTAATCTCTCTGAAATCTCCTTTCAGTCCTTATCCTAAACTATCACTAGAGAAATCTTTCTAAAAAACAAATTATTCTAAGCATTCTAATAAAAATTCAAACAATCCATTCTTTAAAAGATTTATTCCCTTACATAAAATATTTTAATGTACTAATTTAGAATTAAGATGAACTGATGGACGAATAAAAAATGCATAGGTAGATAAACATATGATATAGCAAATACAGCAAAGGTAAATTACAACAGCAGACATATGAGTGTTCACAGCATAATTCCTTCAGATATTCTGCATTTTTATAGTTTTTAAAATATTAGAGAAAATTATCTTTAATGAAATGACTTTTAATGTAGTCATGGCTAACATTTACTATGGATTTCATACATGGTGCTAAGTAAGCACTCTGAAGGAGTCATCTCCATTGATGTGAAGGAAAATGTTTAATATTTTAAACATGTTCATGGCTATCAAAAAAGAAGGAGTGGGCAGGGAAAAGAAGCCCTGATTTGTACCACTTACCAATTTCCATGTTGTAATGCTGCCACTATGGTAAAAATTAGGAAGAGGTGAGCATTAGTGGATCATTATTAGTATCTCCAACATACAGATAAAATAGACATAAATAACCTCAAGAATAGAAAAAATGGTAAAAATACCTTAGAAAAATTAGGAGGTTTAAGTGCATGTTCTTTCGTTTAAAATATAATATACTTGTAAATATATATATATATATATATTTATTTCAAAATAATCATTTCACAACCAGCTGGCAAAATTCCTGCAAATTTAATAAATTAATTGTTAGTTTTGGTACATGCATAAATAACTCAAAAATATCACATTGGGCAGGTTCAATTATTGATTTTTATTTTATAGATGAAGAAGTGAAACATTAGATTAAATTACTAGCACATTAGTAAGCATTACAGCAAGATTTGGACCTAGATTTTACTGGCTCTCAAACCTTAACATAACCAATTTTACTGATTGGCTGCCTGATGAAATTCTACTTATGTTTTAGAGATGTTTTGTGCACTCATAGAGCCTAAAAGCATGTCTGTTTTGCAGCTTATTGGTTTAATTATTAACCTGCATGTCTACCTTATAACCTTTTTAGGTGGCTCAGCACAGAAATGCATTCAGGCAACCTCAGTTTGCATTTATGAGTTTACACTCTAGTACTCATACTCATGTGCTATTTACACACATAGCTATTTACACACATAGTACTCATACTCACGTGCTATTTACACACATAGCACACACTATGTGTGCTATGCTAGTACACATAGCAAGTACTCAGTACTTGTGAACTACTGTTATCATAATCCTCTAGACTTTCAGTAACTAGAGAGCAGAGTTTTCATCTTAGAATAGCCAGCAATTTAGACGGAGTCTGTAATACAGGAAATACTCATGTAAAAGAAAAGTTTAAAAATGCAATACAAATGATAATCTTGGTTTTCTCATACAATAGCTGTTTGATATTAATTAAATCATTTCCTTATTGAGACTAAATGCTCAGAATGATGATTAATAAAGGAGTTGGACTTGATGATTATAAAGCATTTTCTTGCACTAAAGCCATGTGATTGGCCTTGATGGTGTCAATAAAGTGCATTGATACAATACTTTCATAAAGTAGCTGAATAGCATTTGTCAAGAACTTTTTAGTTACATGGAAGAAAGATACATTCACGATCTTCACTACAGTGTTTATAATGGCCAATCGTGGGAGTTAGTCCAAACTTTCAGTAACATCAGAATGGTTAAATAAATTCAAATACATATATATCCAATATTAAGCAGTCATTTAAAGTCATGGTGATAATGTCCTGCAGAAACACAGGAAATGGGATGGCATGATGGGAAGTAAAATAACTGTGTAAAATTGTGTATGCCTTTACTTTACAACTAAAAAACTCCCAGGCACAGATAAAAATAACAGTGCATTGACAAAAATGACAATAGTTTTATAAACATTGTAAAATAATGAGTTTTTTTCTAAATTCTAGTTGCAAAATTTGATGTATTATTTTAATATATACATAATTATAAAAATAATTTGGGTATATAAACTCTATGCAGTCTTTACAGAATCTGGGACATCCAGCAAGGGCCCTCCAAAGAAATCAAGCTTAAGGACAGCTAATTCATCCTTGTCACATTTTTTCTACCTAAACAGAATGGAGGTGGTGGTTGTAGAAAGAAAATTCTAAATCAGTATCTGCCCCCTACCCCAAATAAAAGAATCCAAACATGCAAAATGCACACACATGCATAAGATGGAGGAGAGAGATGGAGAAGCAGGAAGGAGGACTCTGGGACCATGATCCCACTTTAGTATTCTTTAGCAATATAATGTTTAAGGTGGTGTCTAAATTTTTTAAATTAATTACTCTTAAAAGGAGAGTGTGTGTGCATACACACAGACACACACACACACACACACACATATATGTATATATATATATGCATGTATATGTGTATATATTCCTTGATTTAACAAAAGGTATTATAGTTTCATATGTAACAAAAAATATGATGTTTAGTAAATTTCTGGTAGGTTGAATTACAAGACAATATAGCACCTGTTTAAAATAATTAACAGGTAACAATAAACTGTTATCTGATTGCTTATTATTATTTTGTTGTAGTGAAGGATTATGTAGAAGTGGGAAATAATAACATAGCCAAAGAATGAAATATGAGTTCTTTAAACTCAACTTCATTGAGATGATTTGGCTGAGACAATTAAAATGGACATCACTCAATGATTTCTAGGCCATATCATATGTAGTGACAGCTGAATTTGCACAGATCTTGCTTAGGGTGACATGAAAGGCATGAAGTTCTGCCCTTTGAAGTTCATTTTTTACTGGGTTCACAAAGTCTACGATAAATAAGAAGACTTGGGATTAGAATTCACTCATTTTCTCTTTGCTTTGAATATGCCTTTTTCCCTCTGCAGTTTACATTCAGGTTGGTGGAGAGGAAAGAGGACTGAAGAGTTATCCTCTAGCAATTAGCTATGATAAGGCCATATCTTGCAGGAAGACAATAAAGACCAGAAAGTGAGATCCTAAGCTGATGATTCCATGTAGTATGAGTCAAATTAAATGATGTTAATAATGAGATACATCCTTATGTCATTTTTCTTCCACCAAGAAATTGCACAGAATGACCAACATTCCCCCAAAATGCTATTGATACCTAAGATAGGTATGGACAAGTGAGATAAAAAAAATAATTATGAAGCTGTGCTCCTCCTCCAGCAACCTCCGCCAAAAAACAAAAAAATGTGGCTGCATTTTTTTTCTGTCAGAATCTGATTTAGAGATTTCTTTCGTACTTCAAAGCAAAGAAAACAAATCACAATTCAACAAAAGATATTAATTTGGGAGTAAGAATTGAAGACAGAAGTAAATTCTCAGGTAAAGAGAACAAAAATCAAGAGCAAGTCTATACCTCATAGTGACTCCAATAGCACCATCAAAGAAAAGTCTCAGACTCACAGGCTCCATCTCTTGAACGTGTCTTTGTGACTAACACATCCCTTCTAGTTTGATGCCTGGATCTATATTTTTAAAATTCTATCTAGGTCATTTTCTTTGTCAGATGCTCCTGGTGTTATCATCATTTAAGACATCATAAATATGCCATTTTACTTTTGCCATGGGCTTTAAAAGTAAAACCCAGGGCTTGAGGGGAAAGAAAATTTCATGAGACTGACGCTGTTATTAAAACCATTTCTACCTGAAGATTTATTGTAGTTACGCAAAATTCAATAAAAACAAATGAAGCCAATAAAAAGAGTACTCAATGATACAGTTAACTGAGTCAACATGTGGTAAAGTACTATGAATAAATAAATACAGTGTCATTAACACTGGTTAACAAATCGTTTTCACCAAAAAGTCAGTCAGATGACACAATTTTCAGCTGAAAACAACCCAACTCTGTTAGTAAAGTTAATTACATTGCTACTGATGATGCCACCTATAAGGAAATGTGCCATGAATTGGGATATATACCTAACTGTACAACCTGCTTCTGAGATAAAACCCAAAAGGTACTGGGCAAGACTATTTCATATTTGCTCAACTTTCATGACTCTTAGGCTGGGAGCTCCTAACATAATAGACCATTAGCAGAATGTACAGGTGTTGATTACCTTATAAGGCAGTCTGTCTGTCTCTGTCTCTCGATTTCCATAGAAATTTTGAATAATATTTCTATACTCCTATGAACCCCAGAGGTTTTAAAAAACACAAACAACTTTGATAATTTAAATGAGAATATGAATTATATCTTTCATTTTAATACCTCCATCTGTCCATATAGATTTCCTATTTGTGAGTAGAAAGGAAAGAGCTAAGGCAAATCATCCTTATGGTGACTACTGGCTGAACATTATTTTATGCATTATTTCACAGGTAAGGAATTATGGATAAGGCCATGGCTTTGTTCAACAGAAAACATTATCCCAACTCTGTTTAGCAAAATTAATAGAGTCCGACAAAAATTATTTTTAGTCAGAAATTATCCCTCTCTTCCTTGGATTACTGAAGTACATCACAGTTTTAATAACATATATCATCTATTATGTTATTATTTTTATTATGGTTATAAAACTAGCCTGTTAATTCCTACTTAAGAGTAGGAATATTGTCTTCTTAATGTTTTATCTTCTGCAGTCCTGGGTGTGGCAAAATTTACAACTTGGGCCCTCACTAAAATTTGTGAGATAATTAAACATCCCATCAAATACACAGTAGCTCTTGAATTACTCTCCAAACTCTCATGATTTTTCCCCTCTAATATAATGTATTGTATCATTTTTCACGTTTATGAATATTGGACAATTCACATATTTGAAAAAGAAAGTAATTCAAACAATGAGGTTATTCACTTATAAAATATCTTTAAAATCCCTTTATAAAAGAAGCCTTCCTGATTATTTATGAATGATAATATTCTCCAGGAATTTATGGATTTCCTTTTTCCAATTTGAAATGAGAAAGATGCTACAGAGAAGACTACAACTATATATATATACATATATATGCATGTTTTCATGGCCTTTATGCTTCTAGTCTTTCCGGAGCTTCCAGAAATAAGATGATCCTTTTACATATAAATCTAGTATTGTCAGTCTCTCTCATAAAAACATCTAGGTATCAGGTGTATGATGTTAGACTTAGCTGCAGCTTACCTGCCAGCCTCAGTTCTACCACAAGCCCAGAGTTAGCCAGTAATCCAACTGAATCCATCTATTTTCAGAACCCCCAAAATATCTGCAATGTTTACAAGTAGGTAAAAACATGCAGTTCACTCTAATTTTATTCATTTCATTTTGCATTTACTCTTTTTATAGGACTGGTCTCTAGTTACTTCAAGGAGCTTAAGTGCGAGACATTGGTTGTATCACTTTGAAGACCTATTAATTCACACAGTACTGTTAATAAAGAAAGAAGCCAACAGAAGGTTTTTTCTGAATAAATATTTTTCAGACAGAAATGTTCTCTACAGAATCTAAAAACCAAAAATTAGGTTATTACTCACAAAAAAGAAATCTAAATGGGATTTTATTCTTAGATTCCTAAGAAAGTTGAAAACTGTCTTCCATTACTTTTCTTACGGCTTTTTACCTTAAGTTTTTTTTTTTTACTTCAATAATAATAATAATAGTATTGCCTTTTAAAATTCTTGCTCTATAAAAAGCCATGTAAAGATCATATATAAGTTCACATTTCAAAACATTTAAAACAAGCATTGATATAAGCCGACAATTTCAATCAAACAGTAAGCCAACCTTATATTGTGAAACTGAACCAATTCGTAGAAGAGTTGTTTATTTTGTTATAACCGCTAGGCTGAGTGTTAATGGTCACTAGTCTTTGTGATTGATAACTATTAAACCACAGTTAAAATCAATGTATGGTACCACATTGCTGATGATGCTATAGACTAAAGGCTAAAATTTAACTTCTCACTTTGTGGTTTCTGGCATATGCCTGAGTATTATTTTGTTTTGTTTTCCCTTCCATTTTGGATTTAGGACAAGAAAAAAAATGCATTTTTAATAAATGCTTACGTTTAAAATAAGACACTCTCCTTTTCACTGCTTCATATATCTAAATGTTTCACTGAAAATTGCCAACAGCATTGAACTTCAATATAACAGTAGAGAGTAGTTTTCCCAACTGTGTAAATATATTATGTTCTGGACACTCTGAACTATTGACCTTCCCTATGAGAGAGATGCTGCTAAAATGTCAGTTAATCATAAAGCAGTTCCACAATCGGTTACCCAGAAGCAGAAGGCAATTTAAAAGAGCAATTTTAACATGCAATTGCCAAAGTATGCAACACAGACAATTTCTGATGATGGCATAGTTTATTTCCATTTAATAAGAGAAAAAGAAACTGTGTTTTCATAGCTTCTATACCAGATGGTATACCCAGAGGAAACAGACACACAGAACAAAAGCAAGCATACTTTCTCTGATTGTTCATTGGAGTTTTTGAATTACTTTCCTTTTAAGACAACTTCACATTTATATCTTTTTAAAAATTTATGAAGGGCCTGAAGAAACATTATGTGAACAATAACATAGGTCAGGGTATAAAGTAACAGTGAAATAATCATATCCCTCAGGTTCCTAGAGAAGCACGAGGTAGACCTCAGTGGCTTAAGCCACCAGAGGCTGTAATTACCACCTCTCCTAAGTCAGAGATCCTGAAGCAAGTAATTGCTGTTACCAAATGATTATAATGCACTTTGGAAGGAAAACAAAAAATAGCTTTGGCAACCAGACAGTATATTTTTCAGAAAAGGATAAAATAAAATACTTCTATACTTTAACTGTTTAAAGTATATAAAACACAGGATATATCTGAGAGTTAAGCACCAATCAATTGGGTTTTCAATAAATGTGACGTTGCAAATATTAACCAATGTTTTCTCAGAGAATAAGTTAGTCATGAAGACTCTATTTTTTAAAATGTACATCTCTTCCAGATTTTACTTTTTGTGCTTTAATTTACTTACGGTATACTATTATAAGGGGGGAGGGGGGAATCACCTATGATAGGAATAAGAGGAAATAGTATTAAGGCCGTTAAAGTCCGAGAAAACGACTTGAGGCCCAACTGTCTGACACAGGACAAGTCACTGTTTCCTTTTGGTTTCCTGAGTCTTAAATTCACCAACTAAAAAGGGAGAAAATAATATATCTAACTTACAGGATTGGTGTGAAAATAAAATATGACAGATTTACTTCATATGTTGATTCTAAAGTAGCATTAATCAATACTTGGCCACAAAAAATTACATTTTCATTTGAAAATGTAAAATTTATTTATGAATATAAATAAGGAAAACTTTGGATTGACTTGCTGGAAGATTATTTATTGACAGAGTTCCATCAAATATTTACTAATACCAGAAATAGAAGGTCAATGCCTCAAATACCTTAAAATGGAATTTTAAAAACAGTAAACAGTAAGTAGTTTACTTTTTGATTGGTACTTAGTAAAAAATAATTGTTCCTCTATAATGTACCAAAATAAAATGAAAATTTCTGAAAAGCAAAAGATAATTGTTATTCCTTTGTTCTTTTCAAGAAATCCACGTGAAATTGATATCTCAAACACATATATAGCTAAGAAGTATTTATAATTATTTTTAAAGCCACCTAGTCTAACATGCAGGAGTATTAAAATAGCTACTTCAAAATAATCAGCATTTATTCAATCAGACGATATTAATGGCAAACTCTACACTTGTAACATAGAATTAATTTTAAAAGAATGATTATAAATCTAGTATTCAGTTCCTCTTATAGAACCAGTATTTTGGCATGCAGAATTTAACACAATTAGATGATAACTTCCCCCAAAGGTTATGTTTGGAGTCTCAAAGGTATTTCCCAAGATTATGAAGCATTTAAAGGTTTTGAAATCTGTACTAAATCTCAGTTAATATCACAGTTAACAGAAACTGTGTTCAATTTTGTTCATATGAGCTTCTGGGTTGAGGCCAGTAGTGGTACTGGTAATTTGAAGTCTGAGGGACCTGAGATTTGGGGAAAAGGAAATAGGTCTTAAAGAAAGGAAGGCGATGGACAAACATCATAATTTTAACTAACACTGACTCTGTATTTAATTATACAATATATATCAATTATATTCAATTTCTCCTTTTTAGAGACTGTTTAAAAATTAATACAATATATACTTCTATAAGCTTCTCTTTCTTTTCTAGTAATAGAGTAAGATTAGTAGACATTCCGATGAAATAGTAACCATGGTTTCTCTCAGATTTACAGTCTACTTGAAAATCTAGTCTATAAGTACTTCCCTCCCCCAAAATCTTGCAGATATACTTTATGAGGACACTAATTAATTATAATAAACATGTGTGATGAAGACTCATTACATGTGAAAGATAGTTTCAAAAACAAATAAACTTAATACAGTTGGGAGTAAAACTACAAGTAACAGAGCCTGATAGCAATTTATGCCACAAAGAATACACAAATTAAATGTTTCTCAAAAAAAGAATCAGATAAAAAGACTAGTATAATTCTAAAATACCAAGGCATTTATAACTTAGAAAGCAGCTATGGGCTGGGCAAGGCAGCCCACGGCTGTAATTTCAGCACTTTGGTAGGCCAAGGTGAGCAAATCACTTGAGGTTAGGGGTTCAAGACCAGCTGGCCAACATGGTGAAACCCCGTTTCTACAAAAATACAAAAATTAGCTGAGTGTGGTAGCACATGCTTGTAATCCCAGCTACTTGGGAAGCTGAGGCAGGAGACTTTCTTGAACCCTGGAGGCAGAGGTTGCAGTGAGCCAAGATCATGCTACTGCACTCCAGCCTGGGCAACAAAGCAAGACAAGAAAGCAGCTTACGAGTGTAAGTTAATTTCACCCTATCCCCTTTCACATAGATAAGGTTATTCTCAGAATAAAATACTTCAAAGCACTTTATAGTCATATTTTTGCTTAAACAGTTCACTCAGAACATAAGCATAGCGATAAATCAATATTCATCGACATGTTTTTATGCACTTAACACAGTATAACTGGTTTTAAAACACAATATTATTTACATGCACTCTCCATGGCTTTCACATCAGGAATCAATTTCAAATAATTCCTAGGTTAACAAAAATTACGTCATACTAACAATACACTGTGTGGTACTGCTAATTTTTTAAAGACCTATTTTGATGAAAATAAAAAATAAAGCAGGTGAGATATTTAAAAGAAAGTACTTTGCGCAAAAGAAGTCAAGAGGGAAACCACTGGAATATCAAATTGTCAACATTGTTACAATTTATATACAAGTTATAAATGTATACATATATATATATAAATGTAATTTTATTAGAAAACGTATGTACATAATATTCTTAGTAAAATGGACTTCATAGTTCAACCTTTCACATCAGCATGGGATATTAATTTTGGAATAGAGTGAACTAGTTTTTAGTTTCCAAGTTGGTTGCTCTTTAAATGATTTCTCTGACTAGTTGAGGTTATGGCGTCAACTTGCCTCTCCCTCAGAAAGTTTATCTTCTATCATAAAAACAATTTGTCACACAACCTTGAATGAAAGGACGTAGCCATACAGAATATTTGTAAACAAATTGTGATATTTAGGCTGAGCCATGGAGATTTTTCCAACATCATATAACTTAAGTTCCTTTTCAGCCACCAGATAAATGTATACAGCAATCAGCAACCTATTGAACTCCTATCTTCTAAATCTCAGACTAATAGTTGAGAAGTTAAACTTCCTATTAGTGAACATCTTTCAGCAGGAGCTTTTGATACATAAGTATTATGCTGGATTAAAAAACATTTAAGTATTATAATACATCAAGTAACTAAATGGGTTTTGCTTGGGTTGTAGCTCAGTACTCCTGGTGGGTAGCCCAAGAATGCCGTCAATGATAAATACATGTTCAAGAAACAAATAACAAAATAAACACTCCATTAAAAATGCACTCCAGTAACTTAGATATTTAAACTTTATACTGGCTTTTAATTAACAGCTAACAATTCCTCCCATTATAACTTGGTAAAGAACCAGGGCGTATGGTAATATATAATTTTTTTAATTTTTATTTTTTGTGATTTCTCCATATGCTATTATTTTCACCACTCAGTTTTAGTCATGAGGAAGACAACAGCAAGGCTTAGAATGTAAAGGTAATATCTCTGTGTTCTGCAGCTGAGTGTCAAGCTGCTGAGGTAATCTTCAACAACAGAACATTCTGAAGAAAATAGTTATCCCACCACGGCATTGTCCAAAGTAACTTTTCTTATCCATATTATAAGATGCGGCCTTTGCACTGACTGTAACAAAATTACTGAGGTAGAGAATTTCCACATGGTAAAAAGTATTCAGTATTTGCTTGAACTAAAATGATCTTTTGTCTTAATAATACTTTCAATTACAGCTATCAGAGATTTTTGGACTGAATATGTAGCAGGCTCACCAAAATTGCCATTCCAAAAGAAGACTCTAGATTCATAATAATAATGGATTGATAATAGAGAAGCATTCCCATGCCCTCAAATCAGTCAAATAATGACATAATCAAGATGATGATTTACCTAATTAATCAGAACTCTTAGAATAGTGTGACTATATCATATATCAAATGAGAAACTTTAATACTGCATGCATTTGCATGTCTTATGCTAGATTCCTTGACAAGGTAGAATGGCCTACTACTCAGTCTTACCTGCACATTTTGTTCTGGTTATTAGTGGAGGTCCTGGGAGCCCCGTTCCACCTTCACCAGGTCTTGTAAGTAGAACTCGGATCTCATATTCCGTATCTGGATCTAAATGCCATAATTTGTAAGTTGGAGCATTGACTGCGTGGGTTTCTGTCCAGGATCCTGATGTCATTCGGTACTCTACCTCTTTTAGGATGATAGGACCATCACCAATGATGGAGTTGGCATTTAGCTGGATCAGCAAATATGTAGGCCCAACACCAAGCAGCTGAGGAGGAGCAATGGGTCTTGGTGGTTCTAGGAGAGATGAGTGTGCACTCCAATTAGTAAGATTAAGAACAATACATAGATGTATTAATGTCTCATAAGGCCTAAATGCTTAATGGATCATTTATTAGAAATGCATAATAAATACCTAAAACTAGAACATGCATGACCTGTCAACTGTACTTTTAAAGAACATATAATTTTGCAGGTGCATATGACCATTTTAACATAACTTTTCCTTTACTGAAAACACATTTTTTTTCAGGAGATAAACTTGTAAAGGCACAGAATACATAGGAAATAAAAAGAAAACATTTAGAAATGGATAGCTCTGTTTAGCTGCTAAGAGAGTAGAGCTGTTCTTTGACAATTTATTTCATTCATGAACTATGACCAAGTGGTATTTTTCTTTTTGCTTTCCTCGTTACTTCTTCACAGTTTCTACAGATGAGTAAAGGAAGAAAGAATAGCATAGCTGAACTCAGAAATTGATGCCAGGTGCTACCTTGTTTCTACAAACCTACCTCACAGTGTGACAAATTTAAAATTACACCTAGGCACAATCACAAATCACTACATATCACTGGCCTTTGGGAGCAGCATAAGATAAGGCAATGCACCAACTTTTAAATTCAAATGTCAAAGGCACACTGCAATTTAATTTTGCATAGCTTAAAATATTTTGCTTGAAACTTTGGAAAACATTTTTTCAATGTTTGAATCTACAGAAATGATGAATGATATATAAAGGCACTGTTTTTCTTTCATTAGAACAATGTCACTGAAATGAGACATTGGACTTTATGAAGGACTCAGCAGCTATTGTTCTGTTCATATGGTCTGTCCACAATAAGTCATGAAGTTCCTCTAATTCCTGAAACACTTCTCACTCTTTGCAGAAAAGTGAAAAGACCTGAAGAAAGTGTTAAGTTTAATAAAACAGTAATTGCTCAAAAATTGATTTCAAAGTTTTTGTTAAAGAGTTGGAACAAATCACATAAAGAACAACTATTAAATACAACCACAAAATGCTTCCTCACCCCATCCCACTCCAGGTATGGGGCGGACTGGAGAAGGCACAAATAGAGGGAAGTCGTGAGCACATAACCAATATCTTTCTAATTGGATTTTCTATTTCAATGGCAATGCATTGCATGATAAAAAAAAAAATACAATGCAAACAAGGCCTGCAGACAGGTTTTACCTTCTTATGAAGGTTTAAATGAAACAAGAATGTTCATGTGCAGACCACGATCTTCTTTTAAACTCTGATTGTATAAAAGTGTAGTTTCTAGCTTAAAAGCCTCTGAATTACAAACGACCTTAAAATTAGGGATAAGATTACCTGGTCTGGATAGCTACAAAGGCTAAAGTAATTTTCAAGATCATTTCAAAATGCATATGACAAATATTAATTGAGTAGCTATTAATTGTTAGGCTGTCCTACACATTGGGTATCCATATAATGTTGTAGGGACAGAGTAAAAAGAAAGCAATTAATTCATTATTTTAAACTGAGATTTATATAGGAGATGAAAAGAAGACTGTGATAAATGATGAATGCAATATTTTTTTTTGTTCAGTCCAAAATCACTTGAAGGACATAAGTTACTCCCCACGAGTACTCATGGCTTGCTATGGCAATAACTTTTAAACTAATTACTGGCAGAACCACATGACCTTGGGATTCACTGTGCTCATGTTTAAAACAAAAGCAAAACTAAGATAAAAAATGATAACATATGCTATATTAATGTAAACATTTATAATTTCTATAGAAACGTGGTTCTTAACACATGATTTATAAACTTCAACTACAAAATCCATTCCTGATAGTTTGCAAATTGTTTCAACAATATGTAGTAAAAATTGCATAGCAGGTGAACTCTTTCCAATTTCACAACTGAATGCAATGGAGAAGTTATGCACAAAAGAAAAAAGTTTGAATAAACACAGTTTAAAATTTTCATTTATCAGCTACAGAGACAGATAGACATTTCATACCATGAAATTTTACCAACTACTCTAACAACCTTTATACTCAGAGTTTTTAAAAGATTTAGTAAACAGAAGGTTGATATATTCTCAAACCCTAAACTAAAATGAAACTGAATCAAGAAATGAACATAACAGATAAAATGTAAATGTCTTCCGAGACTACCTAAATGCTGCACATATTTTAAGAAGCAGTATGTATTTTGTGAATAAACTGAGTTGCCTCATATGTGCAATGTTTGTTTTCATTCCAGACGGCTCATATACTAACTAATTTAAGTAGAAAACAATGCTAAATTCACAGCTCACTGGGGTAGAACCCCAGCGTATCAATGCCCTACTCTTTTACTCAACAATGAACTAAGAGGTCTGATACTTAACATGATAAATAAACAGGAACAATATGCCAAGTGAATTATAAACAGCAAACCTTGGTTAATCACAAATTTATAGATATTCTAAAACCTGACATTATGTGTGTATATCAAATGTTAAATTTCACCAATCAAAACTCTGCACACTTTTGCTGTGGAAAATAAAGAGAAAACCTAAGAGGTAAGCAGAGAAGATGGCAGAGGAAGGAAAGAAAAAATAGTTATACCCCAACATAAACAAGTGAAAGAAAGAAGAGAAACTAGTGAAAAAGTAAAGCACAACATATCTATCTTTAAGGAAGTGACATATAAAAGAAAACAAAAATTTGTAGTCCAGAAACCTAGTGTGAAAAAAATGCATATACATTAATAGCTGTGTAATCTTAAACATGTTATCTAACTTCTTCATATTATAATTTCTTCATTTGTGTCCTAGGCATTATTTGAAGAATTTTTGAAGACTCTACCCTTAAATACAACAACAAGCCCTATGTGATACTAGGTTGCTTTGTTCTGTTTTGCCATATAGCATATACATTTTAACACTGAAAATTAATATTCAACACTAGTGTTGTTTTTATCTGAAGAAATGAGTTTGATGTAATCAGTCCCTTGGTCAGAAGGGCAGCAGTTCACTCTGACCAGTTTTACATCTCACTTGCCATAGTCAGGCCAAAAATGGGGGCAGTCCAGCATCTAAGCAATAGCTCAAATTTGGAAATGTGGCAATGTTAAGAGCTGCTTAAAAGCATACATATTGATTAAAAGCGTGACTTTAAGTTGTAAGATCCAGCATTAATGAGGCTAATATACAACCACATATTAAATTTTTATGATAGAGGTAAAAAGTAGCTTTATATTAGCACATGTATTTTGTTTTCAGGCCCTTGAGAACAAAGGGACTTATTTATAAAATCTCTATTCATTTCAATAAATTATGCATGAATTGTAATCAGTTCGCAAATGAACAAGTAATTGTTCTGCAGCAATATTAATATTCTTCATAACTTAATACACAACCAGACCCAGAGGTGTGGTGTGAATAAATCCCAGTTGTACACGAGATATCAACTGAAGCATGCAATCCCCAAAATATACGATAAACTTTGCCGATGTTACCAATTAACTTTCAATTAATGACTTACATTCATTATTCTAGAACTGAACCTATTATAAAATATATATTCAAATTGTTTTAATTGTTTTTATTTCAAATAATTTTTAGAAGTGTCTTGAAATCAAGCAAATCATTATGAAATACTCCCTCTCAGTTATTCCTATTATAATGCTATTTTACAAACACATGTGTCACTTACCAAAATTCAGTTAATTAATAAAATGCAGAAAAAGAAACAGAAGCCACAAATCCAAGAAAAGTCAGCAACATTGTACATCTCAAGGCAAAAAAGAACCACTTCTACATTTAATTTCCAAACTAGATAAATTAAATACCTCTCAATCCTGCCTCCTTCCTAAGAATTTTATTTGTCAGTGAGGATACATAAAGTATCCTAGGATTAGCCCTACCACTATAGAAGGAGGCAATGATATTACATTATTCTCCTATAGCTGCTGCAACAAATTACTACAGACTTGGAGGCTTAAAACAACGGAAATTCTCTCCAACCCCTGGACCAGAAATCTGAAATCAGTACCACTTGGTCAAAATCAAGGTGTTAGAAGGCCACATTTCCCATAAAGGCTCTAGGAAAAAGTCAGTTGATTGCCTCCTTTAACTTCTGGTGGTAGCTGGTATTCCTTGTCTTGTAGCTACATCCCTACAAATTCATTTGTTCACATTGCCTTCTCCTCTCCTGTCTGTAGAGTCAAATCTCCCTCTGCCTTCCACATGGATATGGATGCTTGTGATTGCAGTTGCAGCCCATATGTATAATTCAGGATCTTCTCACATTTTGGACATCTTAACTTAATCACATCTGCAAACATCATTTTTTCCATATCAGGAACATTCATAGGTTCCAAGGATTAAAATCTATTTGGGGGTAATTTTTCAGCTACCACAGACATGGACTATGATCTCATCCTTCTTCCTGCCAGATATTTCAACTCCACTTTTTCTCCAGTTGGTAGAAAGCTTGTGAGCAGAAAACACTTCACCTAAGAAAGTTTCCAAACTAGGTCCAAAGTAGCAGCTGTTTTAAAGTTAATAATTTATCTATATTATATTTTTGTTTTTACTATTTATTATAAAAGGAAATGACAGAGACGATGAAAAGTATGTTTTGCAGGAGTCCATTGCTCTACTAATACATTCAGCACTAGAATATTTGCCTTGGAGATGGATTTTTTTTTTCTTATTTGTTACCAGTTGTTTACTTAAATGAAAGAAACACTTCGAAGTCAATTTTGTTCTGTTTCTTTATTATTTTCCTCACTAAAATTTTTATCCAGTTCTGGTTCCTGTTAGACAACAAATTCACAATGTTTCTCATTGTTTAATTTTCTTCCCCGTTACCTACTGGAAGTGTCAGTAAGGGGAATAGACATGAGGGAGGCTAAAGGGAGGGAAAATGACATCACTAAACAGTCGAATTCAGGCATTTATCAGCTACCCTAACATTAATTTTTAAATGATTTTAAATTATGTCAACAAGTTGGCAACATGATTTAATGGTACTTGAGCATTTCAAGAAACTTAATATCACTGATGAATAGAAAGATGACTTTTGCTCCCATAAGAAACATAAGAAAGCAGGTTATTCATATTTAGAAGCAATTTATTTGGACATTTAATATCATATGCATAACAACACAATTTAATTTTTCCTTAGATGTTAAAATGAGAAGCATACATTTGAAAATTTTTAGATTTAATAAGTTTTCTCCTACACTGGCAGCTAAAAAACTGCAACCCAGAATATACTTATGAGAATTATTTCATGATTTCACACTGTTATTTTTCTGATACTTCAAATTTTCAGTCCTCACAGGTTCGTTAGGCAGCCAAACAACTCATCATAAATTTAGCTCATATTTTCACTCACAATGTAGTCAGCAAATTCTATGACTCTTTTAATATAAATTACTGTTTTATTTACATATTTGTACACCGATAGAATTGAGTTAAATCTGTTTTTATTGACTATATTAAAATCTATTTTTAAATCCATCAATTCAAGTGATACATACTTTTTTTTTGAGACAGAGTCTCTCTCTGTCATACAGGCTGAAGTGCAGTGGCATGATCTTGGCTCACCACAACCTCAGCCTCCCAAGGTCAAGCAATTCTCCTGCCTCAGCATCCTAAGTAGCTGGGATTACAGGCATGCACCACCATGCCCAGTTAATTTTTTTTTTTTCTTTGAGACAAGAGTTTTACTCTTGTTGCCCAGACTGGAGTGCAATGGTAAGCTCTTGACTCACCACAACCTCCACCTCCTGTGTTCAAGCAATTCTCCTGCCTCAGCCTCCCTCAGCTGGGATTACAGGCAAGCACCACCACACAGCTAATTTTGTATTTTTAGTAGAGACGGGGTTTCTCCATGTTGGTCAGGCTTGTCTGGAACTCCCAACCTCAGGTGATCCACCCACCTCAGTCTCCCAAAGTGCTGGGATCACAGGTGTGAGCCACTGCGCCTGGCCTATAATTTTTGTATTTTTAGTAGAGATGGGGTTTCTCCATGTTGGCCAGGCTGGTCTCAAACTTCTGACCTCAGGTGATTCGCCCACCTCAGCCTCTCAAAGTGCTGGGATTACAGGTGTGAGCCACCAGGCCTGGCCTGGATACCTTTTTCAAATCATATTACCCAGGTGACTCATAAGCTTGTACTGGTCAAATAAAATTTATGCTAAGACACCACAAAGTTTGGATGTTGGCCAACCTGAGTCCCCTTTGCCAGGTAAGTGTACCTAAGTAGGTATAAATCAGAAGGAGCAAATACTGTCTATTACCACCTCTAAGAAAATTAGATAGGTATCTGCATACAGCTATGATGAACTAAGGAAAGAGTGTGTACTGTGCCCCACTGCCTATGCTTACAATATTCCACACACAAATAACTTCTAAGAGCCATGAAATATGCATACATGATTTCACAGTGGAAAGTAGGGTAGGAAATTTTAGATAAAAGGGGAAAAAAAGACTTCCAAATAAGGTCTCCATTTGATAAGATATTATATATATTTGTTTATACTATGTATTTTTATTACTATTAACTATATTCAGCTAAACAGTTTCTTCATTCTCTCCCAGTGGCTCCCTACTGGGGCAATTGTTCAAAAGCCAGGCATAGGAAGACAAATACTGCATGATCTCACTTACGTGTGAAATCTAAAAAACTTGAGCTCATAGAAGCAGAGAGCAGAATGGTGGTTATCAGGGGCACCAGGGTCTGGGCGGGGTGGGGACTTTGTAGGGAAATGGGGAGATGTTCAAAGCATAAAGAATTTGTTAAAATGAATAAGTTTTGAAGATCTGTGCAGCATGGTAACTATAATTAATAATAATGTATTGTATACTTCAACATTTCTATGAGAGTAGATTTTAAATATTCTCACCCTGTTGAGGAACATTAAGTTTACCCTGCCCCCATGGCTACTTTGTGGAGGATACCTTTTAGTTTATAATTCGTGGTAGGCAGGTAACAGCTGCCTACTTGGTATATTCTGAAGTTATGTGTATATGCAGAACACCTGTGTATTAATGAGAATCACCTCTCTAAGAGCAAATAAATACATGGATGAGAAGTTGGCTCAGGGCCTTCAGTCTGGAGAGCTGTGATAGATCCTTTCTCTCTCTCTATATATATATCTCAAAAGATCACATTGTACAACTTAAATATATTCAACTTTATTTGTTAATTATAACAATAAATCTGAAGCAAAAATAAATAAATAAAAACAATAGGTTCCTCTGGACAAACAGCTCAACAATGTAGAAAGTAATTTCAACAATGTTGAAAATAATAAATTCACCTCTTATCCCTACCTAAAACTACGTCACTTATATTTCTATTTTTTTCAAAGCAATGGAGCAGAATTTTGAGGAGGAGAATGCAAGGTCTGTGCCAGTGATCATTTATTCCCACAGGCTTGACTCTGGCCAGTGAAACACAGGTAAATGGGCACGTGAGTACACAAATTACTCATAGGCAAGTGAACTGATAACAATATTTTTGGAAACTAATTTATATATAAAGAAATAAACATGTATGCATAAAGTAATAACATTTTGAGAAATTTATCAAAAGGAGATATTTTCAGTCTTTGCTTAAAAGAATAAAAACTGATCAAAATAATCAACGATGGGGAAATGGTATCATGGTATAACTTGTCAACAGAACACAAGTTATAAAGATTATTAGTTTTCATTCTTAAAAGTTAAAAGCATATCCCTGATAAAAGAAAATCAGCAACCACCAAAACCAGAAGAAAATATACCAAAAAGCTAGTATCAGTGACATCAGGGAATTCCAGGATCATAAGTAACTTAGCTTTTTCTTTTTTTTTCCAATAAAATTTGTCATGTGCCCATAAAACAGTCTCATTATTACATTCCCAATGTTTCTTGTAGCAGCTGACAAAGTTCAATACTATTATTACAGAATGAATGATTGACTTAACAATGCCCCAAAGAAAAAAGTTACCCAAGCCACTGTAGGAAAAAATTATCAGATGGGAGCAGTGACTCAAGTCTGTAATTCCAGCATTTTAGGAGGCTGAGAAGGGCAAATTGCTTAAGCCCAGGAGTTTGAGACCAGCCTGGGCAACATGGTGAAACCCCATCTCCATAAAAAATACAGAAATTAGCCAGCTATAGTGGTAGATGTGATCCCAGCTACTCAGGAGGCTGAGATGGGAAGATAACCTTAGCCTGGGAAAGTTGAGGCAGTGAGCCAGCATATGTCATTGCACTCCAGCCTGGGCAACAGAGTAAGACCCTGTCTCAGTAAAAAAGGAAAAAAAGAAAAAAGAAAAAAAGAAAAAGAAAAAAGCTACACAACTTCTACCTATTCATATTTTAAAATGTACATCTCAGTGTAAGAATCGACACTTGGAGAACACAATAGCAAAACTTTATTTATTTACTTATTTAATTTTTAGGTGCTAACATTAAGCCCTCAAAAAGTTAAGATTTAACATCTCACACTTTGAACCATGTAGCAAGCCAAATGCCCTGACACTGATACACAGCACCTACAAATTGTTACTATTTAATTAAAAGAGTTAGTTGACTGGAACAAAAGAATACATTCTAAGCAATTGCTTAGTGACCAAGTGGCAACAAATGATTTATCCAGCTTGTAAAAAAAAGGCACAGCTACAAATCTAGCAATAATATTTTTTTTTTGCCTTTTTGACAAATCACATCAATTAAAATGTTTTTTAAAATATTTTCCATGTCAAGACATTTTAAAAATAATTTGACTCTACAAGATCAATAAGAAATTATATCAAAATATATAATTGTACTAATACATGTGTGTATGTGTATTATGTATTCCTTGAACAAAAATTTAATTCAGGGTAGGAGAAAATTCTGATGCTAAATATTCTGTTCTCCATATTCAACAATAATTTTGTCTCTCAAGTCCCTGTGTGATACATGTTCATTTTTTGAACTGCAAGATCTGTAGGATTACAGTATTTAATGTCTACAACATGGCTCTTTCCTACTACCTAAAGTGCTGAAATAAGAAGAATCATTTCAGCAACGAAACTGCAAATTTTGCATACTGAATTTTATATCCTATGCATTGCCATGTCATTTTATTCACCTTGATTTGAAAACAGTGCTGCAATAACTTTATTACCTGCTTAAAATAAAAAGACACAGCTGCAGCACACTGTTTTCGATGTCAGCAGAAACTAAAACAAGGTTAGGTTCATATTTAGGGTAGATGAAAAGGTGATGATATTTTAAAAAGTGAAGTTTACTTGTCCTTCAGCCCATAATCAAACTATACAGAATCTAAAAATTTGTATCTCATTTTCTCCAAAACGGCTCTCTTCTTCATTAATATCCATGTAGTGAATTGGTTTAGAATTATAAATTATCGCAATAATTTTAACAACTTTACGAAGGCCTCTCTCAGTACTACAGTCCACATGGTGGCAAACCATATTATGATGAAAATTATGAATCCCTATGAATGAGTCATAAGCTAATAAATACAGAATATTTTTCCCATGGTCATTTAATACCTCATTCCAGCTTTGTCAGAGCTCAAGCTGTTCACAGTATTTCAAGAAAAGAATATCCAGTTGATTCCAGTAATAACAATCAAGTTAGTAATAAAACTAGGAAAGCCTCTAACTCTGTAGTGTTCACTGAAGTCTAGGGCCATAAACAGGTGATCACCTCACCATATCATCAGTCACCTTTATGAGTTAGGAGATTTTTAAAAAATATGGTTGGAGAAAGGAGGAGAACTGTGTTTGGCAATGATAATATGTTTCAGTAACATGTTGAATATGCCTAGACAATACAGTCCTGGTTACTATTCCATTCTAGATTATAGGCAAAAGGATTTGGAATACAATACTATTCACATTCATTTTATGTTGACACATATTAAGACACAACAGCTGAATCCAGTAAACAAGGAGATACCAATTTTTTTTAATTCTACTGTAAAATGTCTACAATGAGAATATAATCTATTTATAGATGTATGTGTGTAGTATACGTATATGCAGACATATACACATATATAAGTATATGTAATATGTATATATAATGAAAAGTTTAAAAAATATCCTCAATCTTTTACATCTAGAATATAAATACATTTGTAAAATGTCATCAGTCTAAATTCCAAATTTTAAGAAATTTTAAAACTATGTAATTAGAATATTTTTCTGACACTTAATTGTAACCAAATATAATCTAAGTTTCCCAACTTGCTTCCCAGGTCTAAACACTCCATTGTGTTGAATCTTTGTAACATACAACATAACAAGCATATGTTCATTATAAATACATACTTTGTAATCATTTCAAGTCAATACCAAATAACGAATCAGGTTATTATGTACATGAAGCCAACAACCAATGACCATTTCTTCAATGTAATGACACAGACCTGCAATAAATCAGGAGGCATTACTTGCTTCCTCCACTCAATGACCCTGATTTCCAGTCAGGCAAAATGTTTATTTACCCTAAGTTAAGCAGGGGAATTATTATTTACCTATTATTGCTACATGCCTATGTAGGGTACAGAGTTGCCATCTCTTGGCCAGGCATATCCCTGTATATACTACTAACATATTTACTTTTATTTTTTATGAAAAAGGAATTGTGATGATATACTAAAAATAATGGAACAAGACTTCAGTCATATAAAAAATTCCACTAGATAACAGGATTGATGTGTGTACTACTAACTCCAGAGCAGTCATAATTATAAGCCTCTCTTTGGTTCAAAAAAACATAAATCTTCAGACTTATTTAAAAATCTGCATAGCAAAGAAAATTTGTCATTAGCTTACAGAGATACAACTCAGTTTTATAATGTAAAAATTCTCAATATATATTTATTTAGGGACATCAAATGATATAAATTAGCAATTGTCCAAAATAGCCTCAATTTTGGAATTAAAGCAAAAAAAAAAATCATGTGTCTTATTGGATTAAATTAAGAGATAGAAAACTTTCAAGGAGAAATGAGTTCAGCACATGTATTCACTAACTTTAGGTAAGCTGTTCCTGATGGCAATGATATAAAACAGTCAGGTAGACTTGATCTGGGAACCGGAGGACAGGTTATTATGCATGTCTAAGAAAGGCAGGTTTTCATGAGTAATTGGAGAGTATACAGGAATAATGATGGGTGGGGGAAAAAAGAGAATGCAGTAAAAGCAGATCTATCAATATGGTTACTATGAGGACTTCTGAAAAATTATTTTAATCATCTAATTCCATTAGCATTCCTTTAAGGGTCAAAATACCTGTCCTCAATAGTCAAAGTGCTATCAAAATCACCACACCGAGTTTTATAAACAAATGGAAGCTGAAGGTAGGCAATAACTATAGCCTCATTTGATAAAATAACAAGTTAAATGCTTAATCATGTAAATAGTTATCTGCTCAAGGACATTTCATACCAGTGTGACAGCTGAGCCAGCAAAAGACCTTCTATTTCAACTCCCCTCAAACACACCCACTTTCATACCTTAATGGGGCATCTGACATTCATAATATCAAAATAAGTCATATTATCTAAAATATGAAATATTGGAAGGCAGTCCTAGTTCTACAATCCATCAGTGTACAGAAAGAGAAAGTTTCTAGACTAGGAAAATAGTTTCTAGAGCTTAAGTAATACAATTACACAGCTAAGGAGTTGGGATCTTCTTTCACAGCTACTGTTCCCAAGTGACAAGAAAGCTTCCTAGGCTACTTTGATGAATATCATGTACTTAAAAGAATAAGGACATACAATGGCTACCAATTCAGACTATTCATATATTCTTTTCTGTGACTTGCAAATTCCCTATCCTTTTCCATACTCAGCCAGATCAGCTGAAAATTTGCTGGAGAAAAAAAACTGTAACACATAAAATGACACTAATATTTTCACAGATATTGAAGATTCTTGAAAATATTACCTCGATCAGTGGATGTAAGATGAATAAAGAATTGAGAATGGGAGACTACTATTTAATAGATTATAGAAAAGAAGAAGGTCCCATGTTTCTTTGGTATGAATTTTTGTAAAATGATGCACTAATGCAAGTTGATAGCTGAGGGTATCAATTTCTTTCCTCCAACCCCCATACAATTACATTTTTAAATCTCTCTCTCTCTTTCACTTTTTTTTTTTTAATTACTTTAAGTTTGGGATACATGTGCAGAACATGCAGGTTCGTTACATTAGGAATACATGTGCCATGGTGGTTTGCTACACCTATTAACCCATCATCTGGGTTTTAAGCCCCTCATTCATTAGCTGTCTCTAAATGTCTATGTCCATGTTTTAAATTCAAAATCTGACACTGGACAAATGTCAAGACACTAAACTGGAAATTAATCAGAGAAGTATACCAGATGTATTATTACTATGTGGCATAATGATTTGCTTAAACTATAAAGGCACTAATTTGCACCTGGATATTTTAAAATCTTCTTTCAAAAGTTGTTTTAATTTAATATATAAATGCAAACTATGTTAAACAGATATAAATATACTTGTTGTATATTTTCTTCTTTAGAAAACCAATGTCAATTATGTGACGAAAAAGAACAATGGTTAAGACTGTACTCTCTAAACCAAGGTGTCACCTAGGTGATATTCAAATTATAGTCAGAATGGCTGGCGAGGGGGGACAATGAAACCATACTAGATAGATTTTGTGACTATTACAATAGATAACACAAAGAAAACGAAAGGCACAAAATAACATTAATCACTACAATGGTTTGAAAATGCAGCTACAAATTCTCTGATAGCACTTGCATTGAGAGGGTCTCCTTCAATCGAGAGAGACCTCATGCCTGCCTCAACAAGTAGAGTGCAGACGGAATGATGCAATGAGAGACCTCTGAGGCTAGTCAAAAAAACCATATAACTTTCCCTTTGTTCAATGGAAACTACAAAACTTGTTCTTATAGGTTCTGAACTCTTGTCCTGATCCACAATTTACAATTTTCAATTAGCCAGTGGCATTATCCCACCACAAATGCCAGACGATTCTAGCCTCCAGGAGTTTAAATCACCTTTAGCTGTTCAATCTGAGACTCTTCAGCTCGGGACCCAAATATCACATTTGAGTGATATATACATATCACCCAAATTTATAGCCCACAGAAGATGTGAGCGTTATAAAATGGTTATTGTTTTATGCCACTAAGTTTTATGGTGTTTTATCATGCAGCAGATGATAAATGGAACTCTATGTCTTATTAAGAGAGCTGAAGATAAACTTCCAAGAAAGATGCAAATATTCTAAAATAAAATGCACTGCCCTTTCATGACCTGTCCCCTGCTCACCTGTCCAGCCTCATGTCTTACCACTCTTCAAGTCCAATCATATGTTCACATTTAACAACTTGTATTTTCCACGGAAAACTCTTCTTATAAAATCATCCCACCTTTATCTTATACTTCCTGGAGCATCTTTTTGCCATTTATACACTTAGCAAAATTATCTATCTTCAAATCTCAGTTCACTTATTACTGTCTCTGAAAACCTTTCTCAGCACACTCTCGTCAGCTTGAAATATGTGCGCTTTTTCTGGTAAGGGTTTTACCTATATTTTTTGCCTCTCTTCACTTACTGAGTTTCTTGAAGGCAAGGACTGTATATTGTTTGCCTTTGAGTTACGTTTATGTCTTTAGTGTAATCATTATTTGTTGAATGAATGCACTATGAACAAATAAAAGAATTAACATAAGAAGATAATTAGAAATGGAAGGTAGGATAATGTCAACTGTTGGTGAAAATGTGAAACTTCACGCTTGCAAGCTGGTGTATAAATTATATAAGAAATTCAGAAAATTTTTTGCCAGTACCTTCTTGAGCTGAAATAAGCATACCCTACGACCTAGCAATTCCACTTTCAGTTACATACTACCCCAAAATGAGTATGTCTGTTCCTGAAAAGTCATATACTAGCATATTCATATACTGCTATTGTGAGCTCAAGATAAAAAAGAACCAAATGTCTATCATCAGAAAAATGGATAAATTGTGGCATAGTTACATAATAGATTTTATAACAATGATGTTGTATGATGCATAGCTACATGCAGCAATATGAATTTCACAAACTTAATGCTGAATCAGAGAAACCAGATAACAGTATTAACTATTCATATGTAAGAAGCCATTTATCTGTAATTTTTAATGTTATAAAGCAAGAACAGTGGTTACTCTGGGGGAGGAGGTTATTAACTAGAATGGAATGAGGTAGCACTTCGGGGGTGCCGGTAATATTCAAAAAGCTATACATTTATCAAGCTATATGTTTAGTATACACTCCTCCATACGCCTACAATATACCACGGAAGGGAGGAAGGGAGGAAGGAAGAGTGGGGAAAGGGAGGAAACAAATGAAATTCTTAACCAGAAAATTCACCAACCCCCACAAAGGCCACTAAGTACAAGTGGACTCTCATCCTGAGATTTAACATTTAAAGTCAGCATTTATGGCAAAATCTAATTTCTTCGAAATTTCTCTTGATAATTCCTAAATCAATCACAAATGTGGGTATATATGTTTTTCCTTATATGTTACATTGCACCAGATCTTTTGACTTCAAAAATATGAGAAACCCTGAAATAAAAAGAAACATGAAGAAGAGTCATTGGCAAAAGTTTAGGCATTCAAATGTTTCTGCCTAGAAGATGAACCAAGTATAGGTTAGAAGGAGCAGCTGAGTTCTACAGCCATCTTTTTATGTTACATATATTGTGATGTGATGATACCACATAAAGGCATCAAGTAAACGTTTTTCTGCTTTGTAACTAGAAGTTCTTTAGAATTACTTATTTGAATTCATCTATATATGATAGCTCATGCATTTCCCATGGCACCTCTCCATTATGAGAATATATTTCCTTTACGTAACATTATACTAGAATCATGCCAAGTTAGGTCTTCAATGTCTTGACATTATTTGCACTCTGATTGCATTGCCACTGTTAGTTGAGAGAAAAACTCTGTGAACTCACTGAATAACATCTCTCTAGTTAAGGTAAGCAAATGCAGAAATGGAACTACTCTGCAAACCAGTCATGAAGAAGGGATTTAACTCATGATTGACATTTATCATGAAGAGATATTTAGAGTATGTCCCTATGTTAGATATAAAAATAGAAACAAACTTTCTCCACAACATACATTTAAAGGTTTCTAGGCCAGGCACAGTGGCTCACACCTATAATCATAGCAATTTGAGAGTCTGAGGCAGGAGGATCACTTAAGGCCAGGTGTTCAAGACCAGCCTGGGAAACAGCAAGAATCCTGTCTCTACAAAAAATAAAGATAAAAATAAAAATAGCCAGTGTTGTGGTGCATAGCTATGGCCTTAGCTACTCGGGAGGCTGAGGTGAGACTGCTTGTATCCAGGAGACTGAGGCTATAGTGAACTACCCTGTGTGACAGAGACCCTGTTTCAAATAAACAAACAACAACAACAACAAAAGTTTTCTAAAGCTATTTTATCAAGCTGAAAATAATAAGTCTATAGAGTAATCTGTAATAATAATAATAATAATAAAGAACAACATGGAGGGTCTGAAATTTTCATCTGACTTAATCAAAGATGGCTGGGACATTAAAAAAACCTACCTTACTAAAGCCACCCTGGAAGGTGTTTTTAATTTTCATATTAAATTTAGAATAGGTGCTTATGGACTTTCTTTGATTACCAAGCACTATGACTTTAAAAGAGGATAGGCTATTAAATTCTATGTAATTTATTTTCTCTACAAACAGGAAAGTGCTGAAACTCAAAGAATCTCATGATATTATTAAAGACATTGAAAGTATTTCCAAAGTTTTCTTAGAGCTACAAAGGCAATTCATAATTCTTGACATAAAGCCCAAGAAAAATGTTCAGGGAAGAGGAGAAGAAAAATGCAGGAAGAATAGCAGAATAATTTCTTAACTTTTCATAAACCACACTTATGCCAGGCGATGCCTAGATTCTAACAGAGGCAAGCTGAAATCAAGGTTGAGTGAGCGCATCTGTCCACGTGCATGACTGTCCATCCATTTTTATAGTATATCAGAATGTGAAAAAAGGACATGTATGGTAGTCCTAAATAGTTCCAAATATAAACTACACTTGATTTAGAAAGAATCACACATCTCCTGTTCCTGTATTGAGAATCTGCTATAAAATGAAAGGTTTGGCTGAGTGTGCTGGCTCATGCCTGTAATCTCAGCACTTTGGGAGGCTGATATGGGAGGATCACTTAAAGCCAGGATTTCAAGAACAGCCTTGGAAACATAGTGAGACCCAGTCTCTATTAATATGTGTGTGTGTGTGTGTGTGTGTGTGTGTGTGTGTGTGTGTGTGAATATATAAATATATATATATATAAATTTTAAAAATTAAAAATATAAAATAAAATGGTAGGTAATAGCTATGATGCTACTTGTCTGGGCAGGAATCAGCTAAAAATAGCAGACAAGCAACTTAAAGTAAATGTATCATTTCTAAAGATACAAGATAATGATCACAGTAACACAGTAGTAAGAAACATTGAAATTTAAGAGGTAAATCTCACAAATCTATGTCTTATTTATATTTAAATCTTGCTTCAAGTAGCAAGATTATTATTAATAAAATAATTAATAATCTTATTAGTTGGAGGATCACTACCAATGAGTATAGAAAGTTAAGAAATTGATATATATGCTCAGGAAAATGGCTGAATAGAAGCAGATGCCATCTGTGGCACTCACAGAGAGGAATGAAAGCAGAGAGTGAATTCAGTACCTTCCACTGAAATATCCAGGTTCTCATATTGGGACTGACTAGGCAAACAGCTCTACCCACGGAGAATGAAGAAAAGCAGGGTGGGGCAATGGCCCATGCAGGAGAGATACAGAGCCAAAGGAAGACCCACTTTCAGCCAGGGGAAGCAATGAGTGATTAGGCAACCCTGCCTGGGAAACCAGGCTTCTCCCACAAATATTTGCAAGCTGTGGATCAGGAGATCCCCTTGTAAGTCCAGGCTACTAGGGCCATTGGTCCAATACACAGAGCTGCATGAAGTTCTGGCAGAGAAGCACTCGAGCACATAATGAGTTTTGTAAACTCTGGCCCTGGGATTCTCAGCAGGTGGGAGATGGGTCCCTACCTACTCCTAGGAGGGGAGCTGAATCCAGGAAGCCAAGCAGTGTTGTTCTGCATGCCCCACTTCCATGGCACTTCCCAAGTTAAGACCCAATGGGTTGGAATTCCAGCCAGCCAGTGATGATAGGCTTGAGTCCACCTGGGAAGGACAGAGCTAACCAGAAAAGGGGGTGGATGCCATCTCTGCAGATCAGTCAACTCAGAAATTGAATTTGAAATTGAATCCCTGGATAGACCAATAATGGGATCTGAAATTGAGGCAGTAATAAATAGCCTACAAATCAAAAAAGGCCCAGGACAAGACAGATTCACAGCTGAATTTTACGAGAGGTACAAAGAAGAAATGGTATCATTTCTACTGAAACTTTTCCAAAAAATTGAAAAGGAGGGATTCTTCCCTAAGTCATTCTATGAGGTCGGTATCATCCTACGCCAAAACCTGACACAGATACAACAGACAAAAGGAAACTTCAGGCCAATATCCTTAATGAACATCGATGCAAAAATCCTCAAGAAAATACTGGCAAACCGAATCCAATAGTGTATCAAAAAGCTTATCCACCATGATCAAATTGGCTTCGTCCTGGGATACAGGATTGGTTCAACATACACAAATAAACAAATGTGATTCATCACATAAACAGAATGCAAGACAAGAAAAACATATGATTATCTTAATAGATGCAAAAACGGCCTTCAATGGAATTCAACATCTCTTCATGTTAAAAACTCTCAATAACCTAGGTGTTGACAGAAAAGACCTCAAAATAATAAGAGCCATATATGACAAACCCACAGGCAATATCAGCAATATCATACTGAATGGGCAAAAGCTGGAAGCATTCCCTTTGAAAAACAGCACAAGACAATGATGCCCTCTCTCACCACTCCTATTCAACATAGTATTGAGAGTTCTAGCCAGGGCAAAAAGGCAAGAGAAAGAAATAAATTATTCAAATAGAAAGAGAAGAAGTCAAATTATCTTTGTTTGCAGATAACATGACCCCTATATTTAGAAAACCCCATCATCTCAGTCCCAAAGCTTCTTAAGCTGATAAGCAACTTCGGCAAAGTCTTAGGATGATCAATGTGAAAAAACTGCTAGTATTCCTATACATCACTGACAGGTAAGCAGAGAGCCAAATCATGAATAAACTCCATTCACAACTGCTGCAAAGAAATACTGCTAACATAGTAAGTGAAGGACTTCTTCAAGGAGAACTACAAACCACTGCTCCAAGAAATCAGAGAAGACACAAACAAATGGAAAAACATTCCATGCTCATGGATAGGAAGAATCGATGTCCTGAAAATGGCCATACTGCCCAAAGTAATTTATAAATTCAATGCTATTCCCATTAAACTACCACTGATGTTCTTCACAGAATTAGAAAAAAAATTTAATTGGTATGGAAACACAAAAAGCCTGAATAGCCAAGACAATCCTAAGCAAAAGAACAAAGCTGGAGGCATCACACTACACAACTTCCACCTATGCTACAGACTACAGTAACCAAACAGCATGGTATTGAACAGACACAGACCAATGGAACAGAATAGAGAATTCAGAAATAAGTCTGCCCACCTACAACCATTTGATATTTGACAAACCTGACAAAAGCAATGGGGAGAGAATTCTCTGTTTAATAAACAGTTCTGGAAGAACTGGCTAGCCACATGCAGAAAATTGAAACTGGACCCCTTCCTGACAGCACACACAAAAATTAACTCAAGATGGCTAAAGACTTAGATGTAAAACCCAAAATTATAAAAAGCCTAGAAGGAAATCTAGGCAATACCATTCAGGACATAGGCATGGGCAAAGATTTCATGATAAAGATGTAAAAAGAAAACAAAAGCAAATATAGACAAATGGGATCTAACTAAAGAGCTTCTGCACAACAAAAGAAATTATCATCAGAGTGAACAGACAACCTACATAATGAGAGAAAATTTTTGCAATCTATCCATCTAACAAAGGTCTAATAACAAGAGTCTACAAGGAACTTAAGTGAATTTACAAGAAAAAAAAACATTAAAAAGTAGGCAAAGTACATAAACAGACATTTCACAAAAGAAGACATATATGCGGCCAACAACCCTATGAAAAAAAAAGCTCACATCACTGATCATTAGAGAAATGCAAATCAAAACCACAATAAGATACCATCTCACATCAATCAGAATGGCTACTATCAAAAAGTCAAAAAAGCAACAGATGCTGGCAAGATTGTGAAGAAAAAGGAATGCTTATACACTGTTGGGGTGTACATTAGCTCAACCCTTATGGAAGACAGTGTGGCAAATCCTCAGAGACCTAGAGGCAGAAATACCATTTGACCTAGAAATCCCATTACTGAGTATAAATCCAAAAGAACAGAATCATTCTTTTATAAAGATACATGTGTATGTTCATTGCAGCACTATTCGCAATAGCAAAGACATGGAATCCGCTTAGATGGCCATAAATGACACACTGGATAAAGAAAATGTAAATATACACCATGGAATACTATGCAGCCATACAAAGGAATTAGATCATGTCCTTTGCAGGGACATGGAGAGAGGTGGAAGCAATTACCTTCAGAAAGCTAATGCAGGAACGGAAAACCAAAAACCACATTCCTCACTTATGAGTGAGAGCTGAATAATGAGAATACATGGACACATGGAAAGGAACAACACACACTGGAACTTGCTGGATAGAGGAACGTAGGGAAGAGAGAACATCATGAAGAATAGCTAATGGACTCTGGGCTTAAAACATAGGTGATGGGACAATCTGAGCAGTAAACCACCATGGTATACATTTATCTGTGTTATAAACCTGCACATCCTGCACATGCACACCTGAACCTAAAAGCTGAAGAAAAATAAAAGGAAGGAAAGTGAAGAAATGTTAAGCAAAGGCCAGGCACAGAAGCTCATGCCTATAATCCCAGTACTTTGGGAGGCCAAGACAGGTGGATCACCTGAGGTCAAAAGTTTGAGACCAGCTGTGGCCAACATGGCGAAACCCCATCTCTACTAAATATACCAAAAAAACAAACAAAAAAAAAACAAAAAAAAAAGCTGGGAGCAGTGGTAAGTGCCTGTAATCCCAGCTACTTGGGAGGCAGAGAAAGACGAATTGCTTGAACCCAGGAGGCAGAGGTTGCAGCGAGCCGAGATCGCGCCATTGCACTCCAGCCTGGGTAACACAGTGAGACTCTGTGTCAAAGAAAAAAAAAAAAAGAAATTTCAGGTAAAAAAAAAAAGGAAGGGGAAAACAGTCCCTGGGGACACGCCCTGCATATTGACGTATTTCATTCAAAAGAAAAGTCACATTTCCAGATAACTTCATATTTTCCATATAGTTGTTAGCAACTGAATCTGGAATACACTTTCTTAGTTAGAAATACAAAAACACAAATAGAAGCTTTATTTGCTTCTTGGACCCTCATGAAAAGAGCCTAGTGGAGAAAAAGAAATTGTAATTTAAAAACTAGATTATCCTATAGTTACCTATGGCACTATAACACCCTAAAGACTGTGTATCTTACTCATTTTATTAGCAACATATCTAATAATTAACCTATGGTGATCCTCAAATATGTTAATCAAATCAATGAATATATAGGGTTTTTATGTTTATAATAAAATAATATTATTTAAGTGACTTAAAGAGAAGGTGAAGAGAAAAAAGTCTGATGATATTTTAAAGAAACTCTTTTATTTTGGTGTATCAGAAACAGTATAAGAATCAAAAAGAAGACACACATTCAGCAAGACGGCACACTTTCATCACCCAGCAGAAAGATACATGCTGCTAATGATAAAGGTGTTCATTAAAAAAAAAAAAGAAAAAGAAAAAGAAAAAAAGAAAAAACCTCACAGTATCTTACACAGTTCTTAAGCCATTCAGTCAAGGCATTGGTGACAACAAAACACTTTATTCTCAGTATAAAAAAGAATTATCAGTATTAACTGCTGAAACTCACTGTAGATAAACTAGATACTTAAAAAAGTATATAAGCAGATAAGGCAAGAAAATAGAAAATTGAAGTGTTAGAAACTACACTTTAAAAAGAATTATGATACTTTTTTTGTGATCATCTCAAAGGTAGCTTCATATAATACCATAGGCTCAAAATGATGAAAGGTCACTGATATATTGCCAATGCATTTTTATGAGACAAATTCAATTATAATTGCTGTGACTATTCCAGCCACAATGTAGACACAGAATCCAATTATCCATTTCATTTTCATTTATACCTCATGGGCTAGATCATTTATCATGTTTCATGATAATGATCAGAAGACACATGGAAAGTGATTTCTGGAGGTAACAAATTACCTTCCATATTAGCATAGCTTACAAGTTCCTGTCAACAACTAGTATGCATAAATATGAGGTAATTAAATTTACAATGTGCAGAAGTGTTTGATATGCTACTTGCTTCCTTCACAGCTGCCAAAAAACTGGGTTGCTAAGTGCAGCAAACCCCTTTGGTTGCAAATCAGGAATCATTACGCCCCAGAACTCCAACAGGTAGACAGCATGCTCGGGCTCAAGGTGCTGAGATGCATCTTTCATCATTTGGTATTGTTACTTCTTACCACCAAACTATCTATCATTACTGCTGAGACAGCTTGAAATGACTGTCCAGGACCCTCACATTACTGCTCCTTGAACTCTGTCTCATCCATCTTTTGCATCATTCCTGATTCACAGCTAATTATCTTCTCCCAGCTACAAAACCAAGTGTGAACTTATGGTGCCTTTAACCTACAATGCTTCTCTAATAGTAACTGACTTCTCTTTATTATGGAGCTACTATTCAGAAAATACTATCCATGATTGCTGATGCTGATGGTTGATTTTTAAAAAACCCGATGTAGAGAATTGCAATAGCTGTAAGCAAATGCACTCTTTTACTTGCAAGCTAGGTTTCAGAATTGCATTAGCATTTCTATTTGAATATTTACCTATAAACCTTAGCAACACAAACATAGACAAAGACATATAAAGATGCCTCTGAGTGTACAGGTATATACATCATAAAGAAAAGATAGCCTGTACCATATATACAGAAGTAGTGTTTCAATCTGAAAATAATTGATCAAAGTTTCAAAAATTTTTCACAGTAAAATTCAAAACTTGATGGTACCTAATATGTTGAAATTGTAAAACATGTTTAACAGTGACACAATGCAAACAAAAGAGGGATTTAAAGTTAGATGCAAGAATAAAAGTGAAAGCTTCCTTTTAAAGTATCTCACCTACCCATTTTTTCCCCTTTTCACTGACACTAAGAGAACTTCAAAATGATACCAGTAACACAGTGGTCGGTGTCTCATAAACTATCTAAGACTAAAGGTTTTAATTCAGCTCCATCTGAATGCTGTTATAAAATTTTAATAAATCAAAATGATCAAAATGTTCTCAGTTGCAGACCGGGATTCAGTTTCCAATTCAAATTCTCTTTAATATATGGCTTCTCTGACATCTTGCATTTCTACCATCCATGTTGAATTCCAAACACCCTGCTTTACATCATTACCATGCATCAACCAGTCTGGTCATGGTAACTACTTTTTAGCAATCCTGCACAGTACACAGAAATGTCAAATTGAGTGGAGATTTTAACATAGGAAGATTATGGCAGGTGGGAACCCTTTATCTACCCTTAAGTAAATATTTTCAAACCACTCATTACAGTGAATGACGTTCTCTGAGGATGAGAAATGCTGTTAGCCAAAAATCCTACCAAAAAAAAAAAAAATCCTCTCTCCCAACCCTTTAAAACATTAATGTAAGAAAAAGACAAGTCTAGGAGCATTATTATCACGGGCAATCAAATTCTGAAGAGCAGAGAGCCTTTAGAGAGTTTATAAAACTTTTTACTTCATAGAAATAAAACAAAGAAGAGGAAAAAGATTTCCACTTAACAGACAACCACAAATATAGTCAGGAATTTACACGGAGCAGTGGGGAAATATTTATATGTGATATATCTTACATGTGTTTTTATGTGCAGATAATGTCAGCAATAAAAAGACATCATATTTAACTTTGGTTTCTCTTTGTAAATTTTCCATTTAGCTAAAAACCTCTACTTTCATCCAAAGTTTAACAACATGAAAAATTCCAGTAGTATAGGCCAATGGCTATGAAATGGAAGCTTAGGAAATACAAATAATTTCTATGCACTAAGCACCTGTTGTTCAATTCATCATGTATTGAATCGTTACTTAATGCCCTATGATTAATTTAAGGCTTACCCACATACCTAAAGATTTTAAAAATGGATATGTTCCTAGCATCCCAATTGAAAGTTTAGAATTAAACTTATCATCTATGCTCTCAAATAAGTTCTTCTATAAGGCTTCCAAATCTCTGACCATAATAACATATTTCACCTACTATCTCAAACAAAAATCTAGAAGTCTCATCTGACTCATATTACTGTCATTCCACAATGCTTTAACATTGCTGCCTAATCTCTATCCTTGACCCCATTCTTTCTACCATAACCCCCTCACTCCGTAACACTTACCTCAAGTTTTTAAAATTATAAGAGCCCCCTTAACTTACTCCCTAAAAACGTACCATTTTCCAAATAATCAGCCATCCCGATTTTCTGAGACAGATAACATGTAAGTAACCTACTTCAAAACTCCTAAAGGTTCCCAAATTAATTAACACGATGCATTTATATTTCTTAGTAGCACTCAAATTATTCCACAGTAAGGCCTCAAAATACAATTTCAGGATCATCTCAGATGTTTTCATTGGAAAACACTGTTGCAAGTCAATATTTATGACTAGTCCACAAGAACATGTTTTCCAGTGACAATCCCTCTACCCAGAATGCCCTTTATTTGCCTTCCACTATCCAAATGCTACCCACCCTTGAAGGGTCAGAAAGAACTTCTACTCCTCCTAAGCACATTACCTGACCATTAAAAGGCAGCCATGAGGCTGCCCTCCTCATTCCATACATTAAATTCATGTCATTTATGTGGCACTTTATACTCCACAATTTTTGTTTCTTTCACAGCAATTATTTGATGAGATCTGCTAGACTTTGATTATCGTATTGGCTACAGAGATCTAACCATGAGCAAACAAAAGAAAAGAGTCGCTAAGTACATCAGTTTCATAGACGAGGCAGATGTTGTGAATGCAGTTATATTTTGAAGGAGCAGAGCAATTAGAAAAAGCCAAGACCCTAAGGCAGGAGAGATCAAGGTATTTTCAGGCAAGTGAAAGAAAACCAATGTTGTTAGAGTTTGGTGAGCAAAGGAGAGTCTTATGAAGGACTGAAGCACAGCTAAAACCCTAAGAGCAAACAGGGCCTTGGAGCTATGATGGCACATCTGGAATTTATACTGCATGAAGAGGAAGCTGGCAGTGCCAGGGAGAGCATATTCTGACTCACTGTGTCATAGGGTCACTCTGGCTTCTGTGTGAAGACTGTCTTGCAGGAGGTAAGTGCTCATGGAGGGAGATCAATAAGAACTTTTTTTTATATAGAAGTACAAGAAAGAGAAGATGGTGACAGAGACAAGTGGTGGCAGTGAGAATAAAGAAAAATGCTGGGCACTCAAAGGCTATGCAATAAAATATGAATAAAGGAATCTATGTACGTATTACAAACAAATTTCAGACATACAGATTTCTATTCACTGCATTTCCAACAGCACAAAAATCTTTGAGATCATTTTATTGTTCTGCATATACTTACTGGGATAGTAGGCATTACATAAAGATCTTTCAAAAACTTTGACCTAAATAACTCTGGAGAAAAAAACAATGGTAAAACAAAAATCAATGAATTCTCCCTGTACTAGAAAACAATTGCCATTTAGCCTTTAGGTATTTTGAGGGGAAAATGAGAAGAAAGCTGAAAGGAATAAGAATGTAAAAGCATGCATCTAGTCCAGAAAAAACAGGCGAGAGTGGAAAGAACAGGAAGTGTAAAAGCCCAGAGACAGAAGTATACTTGGAAAAGCTGGCTTTGGCTGCTGTGGATCAAGGAAGGAGGTGAGTGATGGAGAACAAATGTGGAGTGGCAGCCAGGGGATATTTCATTTAAGGCCATTTATAACAGGAAAAGACTGTAATTTTTTTTTCTTTTTTTCCCTAATGAGAAGGGAGGCCACTGGAGGGGGTAGCACAGCAACATGAGAGTAGCAATGGTATCCTTCATATGTATAAAAGGACTGAAGAAAATGCCAGTGGCAATTAGCAATATGTAAATAACCAGGTGGGTAAAATTTCTTCCTAACAAAGGTATAAGCAATTATCCATTTGTTGTTTTGTTGTTTAACACAAGGACAGACTCTGTGGCATCACTGCTAAATCTATGACTGCAAATCAAGCAACGATAAAGAAAAACATCAAAATATTTTCTCAGTTTAGGGCTCAGAAAGCAGAAACTAAAGAGCAAAAGAAAGTTATATGCCTATAACTAGAATAAATTATACACTAAAGTGTAAAATAACTGTTCATATGTGTTTACACACCTTGTAAGAGACGAAAACACATCTAAAGGCCGTAATTTCTTTAAAAACAAACATCAGAGCTAAGGTAAAGCCTATACAAGAAGAGATTGTTTTACATTTATATGTTGAGGAAAGCCGCCATATTTTCTGCTTTATTGTTTAATTTCTGTCTAGCTCTCCATCCCCAAGTTCTCACTTTTAAAACTGAAATAGTATATTTTCCTTTTTTTTAATTAATAATCATGAACTAAACACAATCAATGCTGAGGAGTAACAAAATATTATTTTTCTGTATTCATTTGTGTTGATCTTACACTTGTTTTTAATTCTTGTTAGACTAAATATTTCCTAGAAAAGGGTAAAACATCATTTATCTTAACCCAGATGGGAAAGCAAGCAATTTCTCTGCTACTATCACAAACTGTGAACAAGCTAGTTTTGATCAACACGTTAATAATAAATAATTACATATTAATGTCTGCTTTCTTTGTAGGCTTCTATCTAACATTTTATGAATGTTTCCTGTTTTCTGAGTATTTCCTTTTGGTATTCTTAGTAACAGTCAAGTTCCTGATCATGCTTTACTGGTCAGCAGAATGTATATTAGCTAGCTTTTTATAAGAGGTGACTACGTAAGTGGTAAATAATTTATGCTAACTGCAAAGCTAAACACAAAAACTCACCTGTAAGTCATATACTGGTAGGGAATCCTGCTATTAATGACTCTTGAAGATGAAGTGGAGGCGAGAGTGGGACAGACTCAGGAACTCAAACTAATGAAGTAACGTCCCACTACAATACTTCTATTGCCCATCCTTACTCATTATACCACTAAACACTCTGATTTATCTCTCTGGCCTCACTGATTGATTCCAGTTTGTCAGCTATAGAGCTTCTGTTCAATTAACATTCTATAAGACTCTGCCAGTGTAACTTTTTTCAACTAAATTAGTTCTTAATAAGGGGTTTCAATGAAATAGCTGCTGTGGAAGACTATTTTTTTTATTTGTAAGGAAACCTGTTTTATTCTTTTTTTTTATTTTTTTTATTTTTTTATTTTTTTTATTTTTTGAAAGAAAGGAAAAGAGAGGAAAGAAAGTGAGAGTGAAAGAAAGAAAAAAAAAGAATGTACGAGAGAAAGAAAGAGGAAGAAAAAGAGGGAGAGAGAACAGGATTCTTGT
>CAUYLG010013279.1:0-34428 GCA_963573385.1 Cacajao melanocephalus | reverse complement strand
CAATCCTAAGCAAAAAAGGACAAAGTTGGAGGCATCACACTACCTGACTTCAAACTACACTACAAGGCTACAGTAATCAAAACAGCATGGTACTGGGACCAAAATAGAGATATAGACCAATGGAACAGAACAGAGGCCTCGGAGGCAATGCCACACATCTACAACTATCTGATCTTTGACAAACCTGACAAAAACAAGAAATGGGGAAAGGATTCCCCATTTAATAAATGGTGTTGGGAAAACTGGCTAGCCATGAGCAGAAAGCTGAAACTGGACCCCTTCCATACACCTTAAAATTAACACCAGATGGATCAAAGATTTAAACATAAGACCTAACACCATAAAAACCCTAGAAGAAAACCTAGGCAATACCATTCAGGACATTGGCATAGGCAAGGACTTTATGAGTAAAAAACCAAAACAATGACAACAAAAGCCAAAATAGACAAATGGGACCTAGTTAAACACAAGAGTTTCTGCACAGCAAAAGAAATAATCACTAGAGTGAATTGGCAACCAACAAAATGGGAAAAAATTGTTGCGGATACCCATCTGATAAAGGGCTAATATCCAGAATCTACAAAGAACTAAAGCGGATTTACCAGGAAAAACAAACAAACAAACCCATTCAAAAGTGGGCGAAGGATATGAACAGATGCTTTTCAAAAGAAGACATATATGAGGCAAATGAACATATGAAAAAATGCTCATCATCACTATTCATTAGAGAAATGCAAATCAAAACCACACTGTATACCATCTCATGCCCATTAGTATGGCGATCATTAAGAAATCTGGAGACAACAGATGCCAGAGAGGATGTGGAGAAATAGGAACACTTTTACACTGTTGGTGGGAGTGTAAATTACTTCAACCATTGTGGAAGACAATGTGGTAATTCCCCAAGGATCTAGGAATAGAAATTCCATTTGACCCAGCAATCCCATTACTGGGTATATACACAAAGGATTATAAATCATTCTATTATAAAGACACATGCACACATATGTTCATTGCAGCACTATTTACAATAGCAAAGATTTGGAACCAATCCAAATGCCACTCAGTGATAGACTGGACAAAGAAAATGTGGCACATATACACCATGGAATACTATGTGGCCATAAAAAAGGATGAGTTCATGTCCTTTGTAGGGACATGGATGAATCTGGAAACCATCATTCTCAGCATACTGACACAAGAACAGAAAACCAAACACTGCATGTTTTCACTCATAGGCAGGTGATGAACAATGAGAACACCTATGCACAGGGAGGGGACCATCACACATGGGGTAGGGGGGTAGGTTGGGGGCAGGGGAGAGGAGGGACAGCTCGGGGTGGGGAGGTGGGGTAGGGATAACACCGGGACAAATGCCTGATGTAGGCAACAGGGGGATGGAGCCAGCCAACCACCATGGCACGTGTGTACCTATGCAACAATCCTGCAGCATGTGCACATGTACCCCAGAGCTTAAAGTACAATAAAAAAATAAAAAAGAAAGAAGTTATTTTAAAGATCAACCTCTTATTATGCTCCATGTGGACGACTCAGCAGCAGCCTACATTTCCTTCTCTCCCACATACTTCTGGAAAACACACAGCAAAGTCAGACATTTCCAGTGATACTATTGTCAGTTTAAATTTGCTTTGGGTTTCTGGATGACTACAGAGGTTTTCTAAATGAAATGTGAATTCACATGTTATTGGAGAGTAGGGCTACGCAAAAGGCCTTGTGTTAGAATGAAGAATCTTTTTGAATTTGACTTATTTCACATTGCAAGCAAATGCCACATTCAAACATAAATCTCTGGAGGATTCCCTGGAGACAGTATGAAAATTTCCCTTCTTGGTCTATGATTTACCCTTGTCATTTTAAGTCTCTTGGTCAAAAATATATCGAAGAAAACAGAATTTAAAGGTGTCTGAATTATTAAAAATATTTCTGACACTAGCTAAATGTAAATTACAATACACATTCAAGGATTTCTGCATAATCATTTAAAATATCTGCACAAAGTTTCTCCTTCCACTTATACCTTTCTACATTATATCATAACTAATACACTCTGAGATCTTGACAATATCCTCTTTGTACGTGATTACACATATGTTTAAAATAAAAAGGATGCCTGCCTATAGACTAGACAATTATGGTAAGTGGAATGGAAGTTAATATTATAATATACTTTGAACTCTCAGAACAAAGTACTAAGTAAGCACTAGACATTGTAAAATAATGAACCAGATAGTTTCTGTACCTGACCATAATTTGAATATTATAGACTTAAGTAAATTAATAAAGGTCCTGAATATTTAAAGTCAATGACTATGGCATTGTCACTCTATTAGGATCATTAGTCACTAAATTAAAAAAAAAAAAAAACTCCTTAGAAATTGAAAGTCAGAGATTTGTTCTGAATTCTGCATTTCAAAATATGTCATAGTGTGCATGCTATTGGAACTCACTTAACATTATTCCAATGTAACTGCAAAGATTATTATTTAACCTAAGGTTTAGAAATTTATATCAATTTACATCTTTATATACATTAATTAGCCCTAAACACACTTAAACATGAAGTTTGTAAAAAAAAAAAAAAGCAAAGTATGATTGAAACCTATTTGAGAATTTTAATGTACAATAAAATTTTATTATAATTATTTTGAAATGATGGGTGTGGTGGCTTATGCCTGTATTCCCAGCACTTTGGGATACGGAAGTACAGTGATAGTATAGTTCCTCAAGTGAGGAACACTTGAGCCCAGAAATTTGAGATCAGCCCGAGAAACAAAGGGAGACCCCAGTCTCTACATAAAAATAAAAAAATTAGCCAAGCTTGGTGGCATGCCGCTATACTTCCAACTGGAGCAGAGATAGGAGGATCACTTGAGCCAGAGAGATTGAGACTGCAGTGAGCCATGGTTGCACCACTGCAATCCAGCCTGGGTGACAGAGAAAGATTCTGTCTCTCTCTATATATATTATTATGAAAATACAAATATGCATATTATTTGCTTATCTGGAAATTTGTTTTAATGTACATATTTTCAGCTTTAAGCTCATAGTGTTTTTGAAAGATTGCTGAAGAACTGAGAGCCATGGATTCTGCAGCAATTATTACTAGCTTGGGCCTGAGGACAGTTACTTAACCTAAGTTTTATTTCCCTCAAAGAGTTTTTATCAGAATGAAATAAAATAATGCCTATGAGCCACTTAGTACAGTGCTTAGTACTAATAAATGTTAATTGCCATTGTTTCTGTTACTGCAATTATTATAAACCGGAGAGAAACACAACGGAGCACAATTGTCTCTAATTCAGAGTATTTGCTAATTGTCATGAATTTGGTATATATCCAGCACCTCCTTTCCAACAATTAGAGTCATTGTTCTGGTTTACTTATTCAGTCAGAGTGCTTGTGAAGGGTTAGATAAGATGAACTGAAAAAAATATGCCTTTTGTTAAAAGAATAAGGAGATCTGAAAACGCTATTTCATGCCTGCAAGGACTTTAGCATAGAACATATTAGGAAATGTTAAGTTAAATAAGAGGCTGCTGAAACATTTGTAATACAGAATTAAATCATAGATATCTCAACTTAATTAATGTTTCCTGGGAAGATAATTATATATGTATATATACATGTTCAAATAAGTACATTTATTAATTACACACATATGTACATTTATTGTGTACCCACTTGTAATATGTGTGTATGTAACAAATGTACTTATTTGTGCATGTATAATATAAATATATGCACATGTGCATATGCATATATATTTACATACATATCTACACAAACAATGCCTTTACCTTCATTATAATGATACCCCATGAAATAGTAGCTGATATCTATGCTAAGTAAAGATGCTTATTGTTACCAAATATACTATCTATGCTTAAGTAAAGATACCAAATGGTATCGAAAATGCTAATCTCATTTGGTCCTAATGTTGCTAATTTCTCTTATTGCCTAATAGTTTTGAACATATTCAGCATTTTTTCTCTTTGAACTGAGGATAACATAAATAGGAAAATGAAATAAAGTAGAAATCTGATTTTTACAATATTTATAATGCCTTTGATTATTTGCCTTCCTTTTGAAATGCGTGCATAATTTCCACTGGCAATAGTAGGAATACCATTTGTAGATGAAAAAAATGGTATAAACCTCTCAATTTGGATATATGCTCACAGTGTAACTAATTTATATGCAAAATGCATTGTCAGAATTAAATTAAAAACCCACTTGTGAATAGTAGCATCCAAAACAGTAAGGATATATGATGATTTAACAATTCTGAATAGCTCTGCAGAACTGTAAATCCTACTGTGACCAATAAAGTCCCCAAGGCAGAAAGTTGTACTTTTTTCTTTATTTTAACCTCCTAAACTAAAGTTGTTGAAGCTTCTCAGGCAAAGGAATTAAAATTTATGTAAAACTAGTCTTCTGATCAGCATTTTACTACATTTCATCAATTGTATAACCTTTATGGCTTAAAATAAATGAGTTTAATATGCTAATCATCATTATAGTACTATTTATTGAATATATATGTATATGTGTATATACACACACATATATGCCATGATGTACTCTATATATAGTTACCATAAAAAATGCTTGAAGTAAAAAATGCATAATGTGGCAGACATAGCTCCAAACTTGAAACCAGGAGACCTAACCTAAACTCCAAGATACATGCTACATTTTGTAACCTTTGACTGTCATTTGGGAGAAAACACTTAAAATGTTTGCACTACAATTTATGAAGAATGACAAGGTTTGCATAACCCTCTCTAAAATTCCTTTCAGCTATGATTTTATGAAAACATGATTGCTTCTTTTTATTGTCTTCTTATGGCATCTTATTTTCACTATTGTTTGATTCAACGCTTACCCAATATCAAATATTTGGCCACTAAATCGTTTGTTAAAGAGCACAGTGGCTTGTCTTCGATGGTTTTCTCTGTGTTTAAGAAAGATTGGTTTGATAACTAGATGGATGAATGGGTGGATGCATGAATGCCTGAACATCAAGAGAAAAAGTGAAGGGAAAAAGTCAAGGGGGAATAGAGAGAGAGAGCACACAAAAGCATCATCTGTGCTGCTACAAAGAAAAGATTCATTGCATGTAGCACCTTTGCTAACGCTTAATTAAGTTTATTCTTTTTATGATTACCTACCATAAATCATTTATATATGTTAGTCGAAATTAAATGAGTTAAGAGAGTAAAGAGTTTGAACTTGGTGGCTAAAAAGAAAGATCAGCTATCTTTGATTTTTTTTGCAACTATGAAATCCAATGAAACCTTTATGTGGAAATGTTTTTATGGAAGTTTTTCCAGATGATATGCTATTGATTGTGCAAGAGGAATGTAGATGTGTTGATGCTTGGTGTCAATAGAGTCTTTTATTTTAAAAACAACTTGATAAGTTGGTTATAAAATATGTATTATCTCCCAATAATTCTATTCACTGTGGAAAATTTCTTCAAGATATATCAAAATTTTTCTCAATATTTTTAGAGGAAATTATGTGCAAGATGAACATATTTTTTCTCTACTGTATTCTCAGATAAATAATGTTTACTCCACTCGCCTCTTAAATTTATAAGACACAACATTTTGAATATTCATACTAAAATACAAGTTTTTAATGTAATTACTAATTACCTTGTGTATGATTATTACCTTGCTGACTAATTTGTCTTCAGGAATCATGATAATGCCTGTGACAATAAATAAACATGCAAGTACATTTTCAAGTCTACTTTTGTTTTAATTTAGGTTTAGGTATAAGTTACATTTTATCCATACATCTAAATCTTATTTTACAAGGTTATACCTAACTTAATGTGAAAAAAAAGTTTAATCAGTGTTTCTTGAGCGTCTAAAATATTCAAGCTCTTTTATAGACAACGCAAGTATAAAATAGTTTCTACAGAGCCCAAAGCCCCAGCTAAAAAAAAAAAAAAATGGGAAATTATATTTTGCTAATGTGATAAGGAATGCCTCCATGGTAGAGGAAACACCAAAAATAAAGCCATGAAGGAGAAAAATCTTTGAATATTTGGAGAGTTGTTGAGTTGGTTAGGTTAGCGATCTTATAAATATTTTACTTAGCAGGCATATTTGTGAATGTGTTTTTGAGTGAAATTATTTTATATTCTGAAGTACTGACGTTTGAAGCAAAAAAAATCTACATATACACATGTATACACATACATCAAATATTTATCTATTAGGTTTTTTTTTTTTTTCCTTTTTTGAGATGGAGTCTCACTCTGTTGCCCAGGCTGGAGTGCAGTGTCAATCTCCGCTCACTGCAACCTCCACCTCCCAGTTTAAAGCTATTGTCCTGCCACACCCTCCTGAGTAGCAGGGATTACAGGCTCACTCCACCACGTCTGGCTAGATTTTGTATTTTTAGTAGATATGGGGCTTCACCATGTTGGTCAGTATGGTCTGGATCTCCTGACTGTGTGATCCGCCTGCCTCGGCCTCCCAAAGTGCTGAGATTACAGGCATGAGCCACCACACCCGACCATCTATTAGGTTTAAAGAAGAAATTTGATTGCCATTTAAAAAACTGATAAGTATATGTATTGTGGGAATATTTACATACATTTTAGAAACATAATTATGTTTTTTTAACAAAAGTACTGTAGCTTGTCAGCTGTTTTATGACTTTCAATTGTACAATAATTTATGAATTTCCAAAGGGCATAGCTGCATTAACACTTTTACACATGATGCCTCACAGTGAAAATTTAAGACATTAGCACTGATTTAATATTACTATAAATTGTGATTAATTTGACAATTGTATTTTTGTAAAACTTTGTCAAAATTTGGTATTTTTTCATATATATGCCGATTTGTCTATTAGTCCATCACAATTGTATTCAGTAGTGTTATATACAGTACAAACTCATTAACATTAGTACCTTTTCTAAGATATAAGGAGACATGTAAACATGCTATAGTTGTCATTAAAATATATGTATATATATATATATATATATATGCACACTTGCATATCAGTATCTTTGTATAAGGATTAGATAAAGCCTTTTTTTCTCCCTCCATAAAAGGAACAAAATATCAACCTTTAGTGATGGAAATGACTAATTAAAATTTTCTGTAATATGAATATTTAGGAGATGTTCCTTTCCTGATTTATTAATTGGTTATTCTTTCCTTCAGTTTGGCCAGCAAGAAGTGTATAGTATTGATGAAATGCTGTGTGAATGTGTGTGTGTGTGTATCAATGGTGGAATAATTATTTCATCTTGACAGGTCTCATCTGCTTTCCCCATCAAGGTTATAAAATAAAACTGACTGTGGAAACACGTTAGTAAAAATACCTGGGAAGGGACTGGATGCTTTGACATCATGTTAACTACATAGCTATGAATGCTGCATTTGAGCAACTATATAGTTAACAAAGTAGATATAGTACCTATTATATTGGATTATATAGACTGTTAATATTTGTGTATTAACACAAATCATAAAGAGCTGACACTGCTGTGACTATTGGAAGTGGGTGAAATTAGAAAGGTACTTCCGTTCCAAGATCCTTCCTGTGGAACTAATCACGTTGTTTTCAGAATGCTTGTGTTGAAGACAAAATACTGCATGCACTCCTTTAGTACAAAGTCAGTTTAAGATGAGATTTTTATAGCTGAAAAGAAAAGTAAATAAATAACTGGGATTTGAAATGTTGGATAAGATTTTCTGCTTTTTGAGTACACTGTTTGCAGTAAGATGAACTGTTTCTTCTGTGTATTTCCTTGCTATTTGCAGAAAGATGAACTGTTTCTTTTATGCATTTTTTCACTATATCTTAATTCTGCTAAGGATTGACTAATATACTGTCATTTCTGCAGGTTACTGCTGTTTATTAACCCAAGTTTAATATTTAAGGCAATATTAAGTGTTCTGTCATGTAATAGCAAAATGCTTCCATCAAAAATGTATTATCAATACAGCAGAAGTCAATAACATCACCTGCTGTAAAACAAGGTTGATTAGAAGCTCTTTTGTAAAGACTCGTTTAAAATCCATGACAAGTTGAAACATCTTTGTATAAACACACATTACTTCTTTGTGAATAGACATTTAGATTATCTGATTTAAAATGAGTTGGTTATTTCAGCTTCAATTATAAAAACTTTATATCATATTTCCTAACAAACTATTAAAGAAATTGGTATATCTAAACCTGATAGTATTAAATTTCAATGTAATGATTAATCTAGATCTACATAAGGATTATCACATATTAAAATAATTCTTATGAAAGCTGCTTAAATTAGCAAGTCAAACATTTATTGTCTAACTATTTTTACAAGAGCTTAGATTCAGAAGTATTATCTGGTCCAGATAAGACAGCTTAAGTAAAAATTAAAGTTTATAATATATATTTGATTCTGTTAATAAAACATTAATATTCTGGTTAATAAATACCTAATAACATAATTAGGAAGTACTCAATTTATATGTCAATTTTAAAAATTCTTCATTCTTTTCTCTCATGTTCTCAGCCATGGGCAGGTATTCAAAATGTACGTGAAATGGAAAGCAATTATTTGAGGAGATTGATATAATCTATGGCAATATAAAAGAGCAGTGATGGCTGGGCATGGTTACTCGCTCCTGTAATCCCTGCACTTTTGGAAGCTGAGGCGGGTGTATCACCTGAGGTCAGGAGTTTGAGACCAGCCTAGTCAAAATGGTGAAACCTGATCTCTGCTAAAAATACAAAAGAATTAGCTGAGTGTGGTGGCATGAGCCTGTAGTCTCAGCTACTCCTGATGCTGAGGCAGGAGAATCGCTTGAACCTGAGAGGTGGAGGTTTCAGTGAACTGAGATTGCGCCACTGCACTCCAGCCTTGGCAACAGAGGGAAACTCCATCTCAAAAACAAACAAACAAAGCAGCGATAAGATAAAGCCAGCTTCACACAGCCTCTTAGACACTCCAGCTTCCCTAGCAGAAATTAACCATCATCTTTCTATAGTGAAGCCATCTCAAGGGACAGAGATTTAAGGGTAACCTGCTACACTTGTCAGCACCTGTCACAGTTTCACCCATTTTTTTTTAAATGTGTTGATGCTAATAATACATGATTAATATCCTGATCTGTCCTTCACTAGAAGGCCTGAGGCTTCAGTCACAGAAGTATAAAGTCAGTAAAACTGACCAATATTAAGTGACTGATTCTATACATACATTTGTGTATATGTGTAAATAATATATATTTCATATATATACAAGTTTGTGTATGAATAGTCTGTTTTTGTATTTTTATATGTGTATATAATACCTGTGTGTTTCTTATAGATGTAAAAGTTATTTTTATATACACACAATTTTGTTTTTATAATCACACAATAAAATGAAGTAATAGGCAAGAAATGTACATTATGTGTATAGGGATATAGATATATATGTGTATAGGTATATATAGTCATTCCTTTATTATGTTATTTTCCTTGGAGACTATGTCTTTTGTCAAGAAGGATTTTATTCAGTTCATCCAAAAAGACTACACAAAAAAAGTCTTTTAGGGCAAAAAAGTCCATTGCCCTAAATGTTTATAATTACAAGTTAAACAATTTAAAAATGTGTGCCTGCTTAGAACTAGAAGAACTCCAATAATACAAATAAAAGTGCATGGCCAGATGGGAAAGAGTACCTCAGATTTGCAATAAAGTCAGGATCCCCTATTCCATTCGTCATAGGTACAATCCTAGAAAACAGTGTAATACAGTGAGTAAGAACAAGAACATTGGAGTCAAGGAGGCCAGGGCACTGGCTCTTGTTGTATACTACTAGATACATACGTAATTATAAAATTAGGATTAAGGGCAAAATTCTTGCAGTAGTATATATTTCATAAATATATTTAAGGGTTAAATGAGATACTCCATTATGAAAAATTAATGGAAAATGTGAAGCACTGTTTGTATTACAGCATTTATTAACTTGTTTTATCATATATATTTGAGCTATAGAACTTAATGTTTTTATATTATATACATAGTGAAGTGATCAAGCAAGTTTACAAATCCATCACTTTTCATAATTACCTTTGCGTGTGTGTGTGTGTGTGTGTGCGCGTGTGTGTTAGAGAAACTAAAATCTACTCTCAACAATTTTTCAGGATACAATACTATTTATCATAGTTTTCATGCTAGATATTAGATCTATAGACTCATTGATTCTACATAGTTGCAAGTTTATAATCTTTGACTTACTTCTACTCATTTTTGTATACTTCCATCCCTAGTAACCACTGTTATACTCTCTGCTTCTATGAGTTTGAATTTTTAGATACTACATGTAAGTGAGATTGTGAAGCATTTTTCTTTCTGTCTGCTTTTTTCATTTACTGTAATGTCCTCCAAGTTCATCCGTGTTGTAAATTATAGTATTAAAAGAAAACACAGGCATTTATTGAGAATTTACTATTTAGTGACCACAATTTACAGATTACATGGATAATATCATTTACACACAATAATTCCTAACAATAGATATTATTATTAGATGTTGCCGATAACAAATGTCAGGTTTAGAACTTGAGCATGTTGCTGAAGGTCACATACTTAACAAGAGACAGAGTCAGTATTTAAAATCAGTTTGCTCTTAGAATTGATGTGCTTACCCAATATGCCATTAACAACCAAATACACAATAAAAGTTAGCAGAGTGTTTATTATCATCATTATTACATGTGGATAAAAAATGCATAATCCATTAGGACTTACTTTAGTTCCTTGAGAAATATTTCTCCATTTCCTCTGCACAGAGATTTTAATATATTTACATTTTCTATAAATATTATTGACTTTACTACAATAAAAGATAACGAAACTCTTGTTCAAACAAAGGGAAGGAAGACAGGAAATGAAAAATAAATTAAGATCACAAGAAGGGTTTGAGTCCTATATACTCTATGAATGGATCTCAGGACGTTTCCTGAGCCTATGATTTCCTTTTATTCAGAAAATAAATCTTCCAGCTATGAATTTCTTAAAGATCTCATGATAGAAGACATACAATGTATTAGATACTTTCTCATGCAGAAGCTTTTTATAACTATTATATTGTCTTCCCCATGATCTCCCTACAATAACACTTTGAGGTACTATTTATCATTCCGTTTGGAAGAAGTAACCGTATTCCTTCTCAGCTGTTACACTGCTTCCAGTACAGTTCGTTTCATTAGTAAACTGCATGCTTTAAGTGAAAGTATGTTTTTAAAATACATAAGTCTCCTTGTCATATTTCCAGAGGGCATGGCAGAATATTTATGTTATTATTTAATGGCAAAACTCACTTCTTTCTAGGAGCAATTTTTGATGAATCCGCCAAAAAGGATGATGAGGTGTTTCGCACAGCAGTCGGTGACCTTAACCAGAATGAGGAGATCTTACAGACTGAGAAAATCACATTTTCAGTGACGTTTGTTGATGGTAACAACCCTTTTCAAGCAGTCCAAGAAGGTAAGGTCATCAGTAGTCCACTATTAATTTATTTATTTTTTGTTCAATTTAAATGGCAATGAAATTATCTTTGATGAAACCTATTAAACATGCACATCATTTTTGTATCTTTCTTGTAAATAAGGCATTATCTTCCTTGGAGGTCACTGTTTCATAGACGTTAATCTTGTATTCCAGTTTTGGAAGGGCACAATGCGGAAAGTTATTATATTAATTGAAATATAATATGAAATGTACAAATATTTACATGTAAAAGCTTTGCAACATTTTTATGACTGCAGTGTAAATGAAACATTTTTTTTAAATACTATTTTCTACCACAATGTTTACTTTGGAATTCTCTGAGATAACTGCCACCTTGGGTGTTGTTATAACTTGTGATGACATTTCAGGTGTACTCATGACAAATGTATTGCTGCAAGAAAAACCCTTGGACACTACATACAAATCAAACATTTTGCACTAGGACTCTAACATACTGACCTATGCTATAAATTTTTACGCTCTACAAGGCACCAAATATTAAAGCGCTTTCCTCCTTTTTTCTCTGTAAATTTGAGTAAGTTAAAATTTTTCATTGGTACAAAGTAATACAAATACCAATTATTATTAATATATTAGAATCATCATTCCAATTACTGAAGGTTTTGATTGAAAGATCCTAGACAAATGTCTGATTGCATTAATATAATAAAATATTTAGTCTCTTGATCCAGAAATCACTCATTTTACATGAGACTACTTGTTGTTAATTGGGATGGTCTGAATGTTTGTGTCCCCTCTTACCTCCTGCATATGTTGAAACATAATTCCCATTCTGGTGGTATTAAGAGGTGGGGCCTTCAGAAGATCATTAGGTCATGAGGGCTCTGTCTTCATGGATAGGATTAGTGCCCTTATAAAACAGGCCCAAGGGAGCTTGCCGGCCCCTTCTGCCATTCGAGAACTCAGCAAGAAGGCACCATCTCTGAAGTAGAAAAAAAGCTCTCACAGGACACCAAATCTGCTGGGCCCTTGATCTTGGATTTTCCAGTCTCCAGAACTGTGAGCAATACATTTCTGTTGTGTATAAATTACTTAGCTTGAGGTGTTTTGATATAGCAGCCTAAACTAAGACACTAGTCTACCTTATTATTATTGTGATAATGTATTTAAACTGAAGATAATAAATGCAAAATTAATTTAGTCAAATAAAACATTTGCGTCATTAAAAATTTAAATAGGATTTGGCAGAAGAAAAGGCAGATGCCATATTAACTGTAACAAAGTTTGGCAAGATTTTTTTTTTTTAATGAAAACATTGAAAGAATAAGGAAAATAAAAGTGTCTGAGAAAGTGTACCTTTCATTTACTATTTTATCTATTTGATGTGCAGGTAACCTTTATTGAAACATATTTTCAATCAATAGCACTGGCTACTTTTGAAACTTGTGTTTACTTCTGTTAGTTAGAAAATATATATGTGATTGGTGGTCTAAAAGTTTTCTCCTTGTTAATGGAATGGAGTAAAATATCATTTTTTTTTAATGAACAGAACTGTTTTAAGTAAGAGCTGGCTTTACCAAGAATAGAATGTTTATAATAATAAGATAAAATTTTCATTTTTAATAAGTACACATTAATGAAAAAATTCAGATTGAAATAAACATCCAGTTATTTACATTTTAAAATCAGAATCATTCTGACAGTTAAGGATTTAAACACTAAAAATGTTAATAAATTTTCTATGGAAATATTTAAAAGCTGTCAACATTAGGGTTAGAAAAAATAGAAGGATCTGGAAAAAATTAAGTAGAATTTGAAGAAGATACCAAATAATTTAAAAAATATATTCAGTATTTTTCTTCCTCAACTCTTATTTATAAGCACAAGAATGTGAGCAGGAAAAACATGAGAACTGAATTATTTATCTTCTGAGTAATTACATATTAGTAATTGTGAATTAACTTCAAAGAGATGCTAAACTACCCATGCTTTTTAAAAATTGACCTTACAGTAGTAACAAAAAAAATGAAATGAAGTAACAAAATGAAATGAAATAACAAAAAAAAGTAGTAACAGAAAAATGAAATGAAGACAACACAATGGTGAGAAACATGAATTATAAAGTCAGAAAAAAAGCCTCTCACACCTTTATTAAAGACTGTTTAATTTGAATAGTTCTGACAGTTTTTTAAATACATCTTTTGTTTTTTGTTTTAACATTGCTCTCTTTAATTTGCTACTAGCTAAAATCTGAAAACAAAAATATCTTGAAATAGTGACATGATGGCACTGAAAGCAAATTGAAAGAGGTAATACAGTTCCCAGATAGAGACCAGTAGATATTTGTCAGGAAAATGAAACAGCTGGACAGTTTGCCTGATGGTTTCTGATACCTACAGGATGTTCTCCACCAGTTATTTTGATGGTCAGCTTTAGGTAATAAACCTGAAATAAGTTCCAGGAAGCTTTCAAGATAATTTGTCCTCCTATTTAATATCAAGAAGAGTTTCACTTAGTGTTAGAAGTAAAAATAATTATTTGTGGAGGTTTTTTTTTTTATTACTTTGGAAAATAGTGGTTTGAAAAAATAAGAGAAAATATTCAGTTGAAAGAGAATAAACAACCAATTCAGAAGTACTGTTTTCTTCAATGTTTTGAGGAAGTAATTTAGGAGAAAACCTCAACTGTGCCATCAAAGATAGTCAACTTTCTCTCATGTTTCACTATTACATGTTTACTGTAATACTGTGAAAACTTATAATGAGAGAGTCTAACATCACCTTGACAGTTTTCATTTTTTTTCATTCTAAAGAAGGACAAAAGATTCAATGATACGATTATACCTAATTGCTTACATATTAGCACTCCTAATGAACTTACAGAAAAACTCATGGTTTTGATCCCTCTTTCTGCCTATTTGAATTTGAAAGTCTCATTCTTGAACAAATAGCATAATCAAACACAAAGATATTTAGTAATAATAACAAATGATAATAGGAATCACTCATAGGTTAGATAAGTAAAATTGAACCTGAAAGCCTCAGTTTATTTTATTGTTAGAATTTCCTCTAATCAGCCACATTTAAGAGCTGATTTTTTATATTGAAAATCAAAATTTCTTTATATTGTATCTTTCTACTGTCATCACTTTATAAGAGAGGAATTCAGTGACAAACAGCCTATATAATCCATACATGGTCATAAAGAGTAATAGTATTTTTGAAATCTTCTTTTGTAGCTTTGGCTACAGTACATTTTTGGATAGCGATTAATCTTTTAGAAAATGAGTTTCTAGACAGATACCTCAGTTATAACAGGGGGTTAACATCCCATTCTCTGGAGAGCAATTACTATATCTGTTAATTTCTCAGTATTTGATAACATCAATTTCAGAACTTTTAAATAAATGAATAAGAGAAAAACAATTCTGTTTTCACAAAAGTTATCTGGAAATAAATTACTGGTTTTTAGATTATTCTTTTTCCCTTTCTTATGAATATATTTGTTGATAAGCCATTCTTCATCTTTTGTGTATTGAACTGTGGTATATTAACCAAGGGCAAATATATTTTCAAACTTTAACTCAGGAGGTTTTATTGACAATGTTTTTTCTTTTGGATAGGCTATTTTGGTATCTAGAATGTAGCATTCTCTTTAAAAAGATCAAAAAGAAAAAAGAAAGTTATATGGGTTGTTTTTAAAAACCTTGAGAATTATAGGAGTGGAAAATTATATAAATCTGGTTGAATATTTTCACAACTTAGATGAAATAATTGAGACCCAGAGAGGTTAAGTAATTCTCCCATGTTCTCCTATGGTTACCAGGCATGTGTGTAGCAGAAAAAGAACCGAACCAAGAATTCCTTCACATCACTAGTTCAGTACTTTTCTCGCTGTATCTAATAACCATACCCACCCATGCATATATACACACACATGAGATAGCACCATGTATTATAGGACTTCAGTAAGTACTATAAGGATTGAAAAAAGCAGATTTATGTTCTGATATTTATTTGCTATTTATTATTTATGTTAAAGGCGTGGAATAGAAGGAAAATTTCAATCTAGGTGATGAAGAGCAGTTACATTATATAAATCAATCTTTTTCTCTTGACCTTGATTTTCCTCATCTGTAAAAAAATGACGAAATCTGAACATAATGTATTTTAAGGTCGCTTTCATCTCTATGGTTTTATGACCTTTAAGAACACAGTTCTAGAATTATAACCTTATAGAAATGATCATTCTTTAGTGTCTCTTTAGAGAAGATTTCACGTTGCTGAAATTGCCTCCGAGTTTTTCTTTGTCTGACTTAAAAATAGATTAAACAGATATGGGGCACCCATTGTTTGTTCTGCCACTTCATTCAGCTATTCACCACAACCCACAGAACTCATTACTACCACTAGAATCCAAAGGGTTTTTGCTGATTCCCTTAACCTGAACGAAAACAGCTCTTCATAGGTTACTCTTTTTATTCATAGCTTACTCTTGTTATTCTTCTCTTCTAGATTTCTTCTTCTGTGACATCTATGTACAATATGTAGCATAGATGTACAAATGTTTGGTGTGAAAAACACTGCTGTCATTTCTGAAAGCAGTACTCATTGTTTATATTGTTAGCTCTTAGCTGAGATGAATAGAAGATGGGCCATGAAAGGTGGAAACATATAAGAAAACAAAGTCAGGAAAAGTAAGGGTAGTATATTTGTAGAAATTCTCAAGTCAAAAGGTGAATGAGGAAGTATGAATCCATATATAATTCTTACATGTATTTGATGTGTCAAGAAGGATGTGAAGCATCATTCTTTGATATTTAATGGCAAGATTCAGCTAAACCATTGTGAATTAATTATGCTTATTAGAAAAATACCTAAAAAATAAGCTGCATAGTGAATATAAAAGCAGAGTTATGCTATAAAGTCACAAATGATTCTATCTGAATAACAATGTATTAACTATATTTTTGCTTTATGTATTGGAAAACATAAACAGTATCATTATAATTAACACCAGGTTTTTGAAAAAATGTCCAGTACTTTTTGAAATATAAAAATTTGAACCAATATATCAAAGTGCAATTCACAAAATCTTATTGTAATGTGCAGTAATTGTATTCATTAAAGTTAAGCTGTTGTGATGCTGGCAATATGAACACAAAATAAATGTTATTTTAGATATAAAAAATAGTTGTAGTTAAGAGAGAGCATCTTCCAAGTTTCAGTCTGGTCCACCTTAAGATTACTTCTTTGCATATCTCAACACCAGTGTTGATTATACATTAGTTTTGTAAAGCATAAACATTTTACTTTCAAAAAAATAACAATTTCAATTGGATCTGCCTCATATATCTACCAAAAGAAAATAATTGCTAGTATATGATTATGCTTGTAAAACAATGCAACTGCATTCATTTTTGGTCTATGTTACCAATATCTTTTCTTTATAGTTATATCTAAAATACATACATATTCATTTCATGTGTAAAAATGGGATGGTAGGAAATTAGCACAGCCAGAAAAAGTGTAAGGAAATATAATTAGGAAAAAGCACATCTCCAAAACACATTACCGTCCTTGGTGAATATTTCTGGTGCCATTGATTAAGTCTACATAGTCTAGTTCAAAAAAGATGTAAATAGAATGATATGGTTGCACTATTTGACACTTTATTCTGGGGCTTAGCTTCATTTATATGTCCCCTACTGTAATAGGACATTTTTACTGTGATAAATCTACTAATTTCAAAATTTTTACACTGGATTCTGCAACTTTCCTAGCATAGTATACAGTGTGTGTAGCTCAACAGCTTGTGTTTCCTAGAACAATTTTTGATAAATTCAATTCCAGTTTATTTTCTGAATTGCCTGACAAGAAACTAAACTTGAGAATTGTTGTCTGCAGGGGCTGAGAAACAAAACTAGAAGATCATGTAGGTATAATTATATTCATTCGTTCATTCATTTGTTCATTATTCATTGTTTTCTTTTTTACTTTCCTTCCCACATCAAAGTCATGGTTGTGCTTTGGGTCCCAGTGTCTATCCTCAGTGCTCTGTGTAACTCTGGACCATCTACATGTGTGAATTAGTGGAAGGAGCAAATCATGCTGTTGAACAGGCATCTCCAAACATCTGCACATCAGGAGGGATACTGGATGTCTATTCCATGACTAAACCACCTGTTTTCCTCCATGACTGTAAGATACTAGCTTGGTCATTTTCCCAGCAATCTCCTGCAAAATTCTGTATTACTTTTTCTCCTTGCCTGTCACATTCTAAAGACTGGGCCACAAGATCTGGAATTAGAATCTACCTAATGTGTGACCTTTATTGTCCATCATCAACGTAGCATTGAACTACAAATAAATTCTATGCTTGATAGAGACCACACCAACATGCATTTAAAAAAATAAAAGCAAGCTCACAGAAACCTTTTCCACTGGAGAATTTCCAATTAAGAGCAATTATATATATATATACATATATACATATATATATGTATATATATATGTATATATGTGTGTGTATGTATATATGTATATATTTAGAACCTAATTTTGAGATTATTCAGTCAAATTAATTTATTCAAGTGCTTATTAAATGCCTAGTACTTCCAAGATTGGGCCAACTACAATGGGAGATAAAAAAATAATAATAAAACAAAATAAAGAACATAGCATATAACTACAGGAATAAATATGTATTTGAGGAAGGCTGTGGATTTTAAAACATGAAAAAGCATGCTGTTTCCTTCTACCTTTAACTTGGGGTTTAATTGTGGTAATAATAGAAAGGAACAAGATGGCCTAGCTTTTTAAAATACTCTTTCTAGGAAAGAGGTATTTTCTTTCTTGAAGAAATTTATTACTTTACCTTTAAACAAAATATTAATGAAGATACAAATTGCATAGTCTCATCTTTTTTCCTATTGTTTGTTGTTTTACTGCTGTATTTGTCAGTCTTTCCCTTATCTCATTCAGTATGATGCTCTTGAAGTAACAGGTCTCTACTACAGTGAATAGATTGAAATTCAGATATTTATAGACCTCTACATCACAATTTTATAGCCTTTGTGCTCCGAGGACTTTTACTTCACTATCTACAATTGTAAGCTGTTGTGTGAGTTACCTCATAAAATATATATTTTAGCACTTTGTGCTGCTCTGGATTTTTTTTTATTTGGAAGAGTCTTTAGCAGCATTCTATGAAAGCTGTGTTTAAAGGAAGTAAAGATTAGCTCTTGCGTTGTCTGTGCTATTTCTTCTACCAATTCCTTTCTCCTAATAATAGCACATCACTTTCTTGTATTCTTCTTCTATGTCTGTATGTATGGTGCATGAATATGGTAACACAATTCACTTTAAATCAGTCTTTTATGATACTGACCCAGTAAAGGAATAACTATATGTGTTAAAGTAACTCTGAATATGGGGTTTATGTGATTAAAAACCACATTTACCTACACTCTGAAGTTGTAATGAGAGATCATTATGTAGTCATAAAAAGTTTAAGTTCATGTTGAAAAACCAATGATGACCTCAGTATATTTGGAATTTTCAATCTATTATCACTATTATCAATATCCAACTTTTATATGATCCAGGTTACTTGGTTAATTTGAGAACAAAGAAGAAGCTGCCATTTACTTTCACATTTAACACCTATTGTTTGTTATCCTTGACAAATGTAATGAGGTTTATGGGAATCACACTATGAATAGTCTTTTGGTAGTCATGCAATATATTGTTATCTTTTAATTTTCAAAAGATTATTATAGAGAATCTCTCTTTTAAAAGGAACACAGGATAAGCCAACATGCAATAGGAAATTGCATATTCTGGGAAAAAAGAGCATGAATCAGCCAGTACCTTTTGGGTGCCTGTAAGCATTCAGCCTTGTGCCAACTTCTCTGCACAGTATCATGCTCTCCAATGGCTGCCCTGTAGTCTTACATGGTTAATTTGACCTTCATTCTGTTATCTTGTGTTAGGTCCTGATATATGTGTACATCTCTTCTTTTTGCCCTTCCATTATACTGCTCTTTTTAAAGACTTTATATAGCCCATTTTTAGTCTTTGACTCTCCATATTGTACAGCAGTTATTAAAATGTCTCCATTTAGTTTGGTATGTAAATCTTAAGATAGCTGTCATTTACCTTGCAGGAAAAAACACAGATATGAAGTTCATAGGATTAGATACCTGCCTTTATGTATGCCTTCTGCTTCATCTTTTATTATCTATGGGCTCTTGAACACACCTAATATTTCTGAGCCTGAGTTTCTTCACATATAAAATGAGGATAAATACGTACTCCATGGCAATAATATGATTATGCGATTATTGTATAATGATTATATGGGATTGTAATTATGGTAGATGGGTTCCTCCACTAATCTAATTACATTTTAATGATAGTGCTGTATGTGATGATTTAGCACCATTGCCTGTGTCCCTCACTAAGTTTCTATCCCTTTCCAATATTTCCTTCTCAAATATATTGTAGTACTTGTATTAGTGGTTCCCATGGATACCTCTGAGTCTAACCTTATTACCTGCCTAGTCAGCCACATATTTTTGCCCAAATGGGACTTTCCTTATCAAGATTCTGAAAGCTGTGGGTTTCAAAATAGGAAAATGAAATGCTTTTGCTTTCCCCCCCCCTCTCTTTTTTGGGGCTGGTTCTGCTAGTCAGCACAGGAAGATGAGAATTATATGTGTAGTATAATTTATTTGGCAAATAGTAGTGATGTTGCAACATGTGTACTTAGGGTTGGGAGGTTTTAAAATACCTTGTTACCATTTCTGGGAAGTAGAGAAAGCCTGTGGAGGCCAAATTAAAGCCTTCTGATGATTTGTGTAGGCTTAATACAATCAGTGAAGTAAATAAGGCACTGAGTCATAACTAAATGGAATTCAGTTGCAGAGAAACATAATGTTGTAGCAGAGTGATATACGTGAAGGTCAAATATAGAGATTAATTCAAGGAAAGCTTTATGCTTTGGGAGATGCATCATCTCTGGTATTTTTATATCTAACATGATTGTTTAAAAGCTTATCTTCCTATGCTTTGCATTTTTCATTGCAGTTATACATGAGCAAATATTAACTTTAAAAACTTGATAATTTGCTTCTTTGAATTTCTTGTACTATTCTTCAAAAACACATGATATAATGTTATTTTCTTAAGAATTTATGCCTCATTTCAAAACAGATTTACTTTTTGGTCTTTGATAGACTAAAGTGATATGATGATTAGATTGGCTAAGTCCATTTCTTAAGCTGTATTTCAAACATAAATATGCATTAAAATGTCACTTATATATAAAAAAATATATTCTAGGCCAGGTGTGGTGGCTCACGATTGTAATCCCAGGACTTTGGGAGGCCCAGGTGGGCAGATCATGAGATCACGGGATTGAGACCATCCTGGCCAACATGGTGAAATCCTGTCTTTACTAAAAATATAAAAATTAGCTGGGCGTAGTGGTGTATGCCTATAGTCCCAGCTACTCGGGAGGCTGAGACAGGAGAATTGCATGAACTTGGAAGGCAGAGGTTGCACTTTAGCCTGGGTGACACAGTGAGACTCTGTCTCAAAAAAAAAATCTATCTCTATATATATATATTCCAAAGTGAAAAATAAATATAGTTTCTCAGAATGTATTTTAGAGGAGGGTGTAGGTGAGGAAGCAGTTCACAAATCAAAGTCAGAAGCAATCTCACTATAGAAAATGTTTTTGAATAGTATTACCTTGAATCCTAAGAAACAGTTTTGTATTTTTGAATCCACACTTATACAAACGGAAAGTTCTGAAGTGATCTCATGTGCTCATTCACATTATTAAAACTGAGCTTGGTGTAGAGGACTCAGGTTTGAGAAGGTAACTAGAGGATTAAAAATAAATATGTAAAAGAGAAAAGGTCATATTTTTACAGATGAAAGGATAAGAAGTTGTCATATTAGCCTCATTCTACCTCCTCACAACTCCTGCTTTTATTCTGTTATATTCACTTGTTCAATAAGCTTTAGTGTTTAGAATTCTGTTGCACAGTTTAAAGGAGTTTTATCTCTATATTAACTTGTCAATCATATACATAATTATAAATACATATATATGTCTACATTAAACTACATGTTTGTGTATATATATATATCATGTTTATTTGCATATAAACTGTATATATATATATATATATATATATACTGTGTGTGTATGTGTATGTATTTGTAGTATACATGCTCATATATGTTTGTGTGTGTATAGGTGTCTAGAATAAAATAAATTTACCAGGCACTTTAGTCTTCCTTCCAATGTTAATACATTGATATTTTACATTGATGTTTTTCAAAATCTAATGTAAAAACCCTATTTATCTTTGTTATTTTAAAGTTTGTTTTGTCAAAAACTAGGATTGCAACCCCTGCTTTTTTCTGCTTTCCATTTTATTCATAAATTTTCTGCCACCCCTTCATTTTGAGCCCATGTGTGTCTTTGCACATGAGATGGGTCCGTTGAATACAGCACACCAATGGGTCTTGACTATATCCAGCTTGCCATTCTGTGTCTTTTCATTGGGGGCATTTAGCCCATTTACATTTAAGGCTAATATTCTTATGTTTGGATTTGATCCTGTCATCATGATGCTAGCTGGTTGTTTTGCAGACTTGATGTACCTGCTTCATAGTGTCATTGGTCTTTGTACTTCAGTGTGTTTTTGTGATGGCTGATAATTGTTTTTCCTTTCCATATTTAGTGCTTCCTTTAGGAGCTCTTGCAAGGCAGGCCTGGTGGTGATGAATTGTCTCAGCATTTGCCTATCTGAACAGCATTTTATTTCTACTTCACTTATGAAGTTTAGGTATGGCTGGACATGAAATTCTAGGTTGGAAATTATTTTCTTAAGAATGTTGAATTTTGTCTCCCAATCTCTTCTGGCTTGTAGGGTTTCTACTGAGAGGTTCACTGTTAGCCTGAAGTCCTTCCCTTTGTAGGTTTCCTGGCTTTTCTCTTTGGCTACACTTAACATTGTTTCTTTCATTTTGACCTGGGAGAATCTGGTGATTATTGTCTTGGAGTTGATCTTCTCATGAATTATCTTACTGGGGTTATCTGGATTTCCTGAATTTGAATGTTAGCCTGTCTTATTAGGTGTGGTGAGTTCTCCTAGATGATATCCTGAAGTATGTTTTCCAACTTGCTTCCATTCTCCCCGTCTCTCTCAGGTACCCGAGCCAGTCATAAGTTCAGTCTTTTTACATAATCCCATGGTTCTTGGAGGTTGTGTTCATTCATTTTCATTCTTTTTTAGCTTATCTTGTCTACCTGTCTTATTTCAGAAAGATAGTCTTCAAGCTCTGAAATTCTTTTCTCTGCTTGCTTAATCTATTTACCTATTGATATTTCCGGTTGCATTGTGAAGTTCTGATGTTGTGTTTTTCAGCTCCATCATGTCATATATGTTCCTCTCTAAAGTGGGTATTCTGGTTAACAGTTCCTGTAATGCTTTGTAATGGCTCTTAGCTTCTTTGCTTTGTGTTAGAACATGCTCCTTTAGTTCAGCAAAATTTGTTATTACCCATCTGAAGCCTATGGCTATCAATTCATTCATCTCAGCCTCTGACCAGTTCTCTGCCATTTCTGGAGAGGTGTTGCAATCATTTGGAGAAGAGCCACACTAGCTTTTTGAGTTTTCAGCATTTTTTCATTGATTCTTTCTCATTTTTGTGAGTTTATCCAGCTTTGATGATTGAGGCTGCTGACCTTTGCATGGGGTTTCTGTGGGGACTTTTTTGTTGATGCTGTTGCTGTTGCTGTTGCTGCTTTCTGTTGTTTAGTTTTAACAGTCAGGCCCCTCTTCTGTTGGGTTGCTGTGGTTTTCTGGGGTTCCACTTCAGAAATTATTCACCTGGGTCCCTCCCACACCTGGAGGTGTCATCAGTGGAGGCTAAAGAACAGCAAAGAAGGCTGCCGGCTCCTTCCTCTGGGATCTCCATTCCAGAGGGGAACCAACCTGATGCTTGCAGGAATGCTCCTGTATAAGGTGTCTGGTGACTCTTCTTGGAGAGTCTCACCCAGTTAGAAGGCACAAGATCCAAGACCACTTAACCATGCACTCAGGCTGCCCCTTGGTGGAGGAAGTGCACTGTGCTGGGGGTACTCCCACACAATTGGACTGCCTGGATTCTTCAGAGCCAGCAAGGGGAAAGACTAAAACTATTGATCTGTGGAGACCACAGCCATTCCTCCCCTAAGGGGCAAAATCCCAGGGAGATCAGAGCTCTGTCCCTACACTCCTGGCTGAAGTTGCTGAAATTCCTGCAGGGAGGCCCCATCTAGTGAGGAGAGATGGGTCAGGGTCCAGCCTAAAGAGGCAGTCTGGACACAATCCGCCACAGATCAAGTGGACCTGATAGATATCAATAGAACTCTCCACCCATAAATAACAAAATATACATTCTTCTTAGCACAGCATGACACTTACCTGAAAATCCATCAAATAATTGGAAGTAACACATTCTCTAGCAAATGCAAAATAGCTGAAATCATAAACAAACAATCTCTCAGACTACAGTGCAATCATATTTGAACTTAAGATTAAAAAATTCACTTAAAACCATACAACTAAATGGAAATTGAGCAATCCGCTCCTGAATGACTTTTGGATAAATAATGAAATCAAGACAAATCAAGAAGTTCTTTGAAACTAATGAGAACAAAGAGACAACACATCAGATTCTCTAGGACACAGCGAAAGCAGTGTCAACAGGGAAGTTTACAGCACTAAAGCCCCACATCAAAAAGCTAGAAAGATCTCAAATTGACAGCCTAACACCGTAACTAAGAGAAATAGAAAGGCAAGAGCAAACAAACCTCACAGCTAACATAAAACAAGCAATAGCCAAATCAGACAGGAACTGAAGGAGATAAGAGACATGAAAAACCTTTCAAAAATAAATCCAGGATTTGTGTTTTCAAAAAATTAAATTAAAAAGGTAGACCACTAGTTGGAATAATAAAGAAAAGAGAAGGATCAAATAGACACAAATAAAAATGATAAAAAAGATATTACCACTGATCCCACAGAAATGCAAACATCTATCAGAGAATACTATAAATACCTATGTTCAAATAAACTAGAATCTGGAAGAAATGGATAAATTCCTGGACACATACACCACCCCAAGACTGAACCAGGAAGAACTTGAATTCCTGACTAGAACAATAGTAAGTTCTGAAACTGAGGCAGTCATAAAGAGCCTCCCAACTAAAAACAAAAAAACAAAAAAACAAAAAAACAAAACAAAACAAAAAAAAAACCAAAAACCCAGGGCCAGACAGATTTACAGCTGAATTCTATCAGAGGTACAAAGAGGAGCTGATACCATATCTTCTGAAATTATTCCAAACAATTGAAAAGGAGGAACTTTACCCTAACTAATTTTCTGAAGTTAGCATTATCATTATACCAAAACCTGGCAGAAATAAAACAAAAAACATAACAAAACAAACTAAAACTTCAGGCCTATATCCCTGATGAACATTTATGTAAAACTCTTCAATAAAATACTGGCAAACTGGATTGAACAAGACATCAGAAAGCTTATCCACGATGAACAAGTCAGTGTCATCCCTAGAATGCAAGGCTGGTACAACATATACAAATCAACAAATGCAATTCATTATATAAACAGAACTAAAGACAAAAACTACATGATTATCTCAATAGATGCTGAAAAGGCATTTGATAAAATTCAACATCCCTTCATGTTGAAAACTCTCAATAAACTAGATACTGATGGAACATAGCTCAAAATATTAAGAGCCATTTATGAAAAACCCACAGCTGATATCATACTGACTTGGCAAAACGTGGAAGCATTCAGCTTCAATACTCACACAAAACAAGGAGGCCCTCTCCCACGACTCATATGCAACATATTATTGGAATTTCTGGCCAGGGCAATCAGGCAAGGGAAAGAAATAAAGTGTATTTAAATAGGAACAGAGGAAGTCAAATGATCTCTATTTGCAGATGACATGATCTTCTTTCTAGAAAACCCCATCGTCTTAGTCCAAAAGCTTCTTAAGCTGACAATCAACTTCAACAATGTCTCAGGATACATAATGAATGTGCAAAAGTCACAAACATTCGTATACACCAACGATAGACAAGCAGTCAAATAATTAATGAACTCCAATTCACAATTGCTACAAAATGAATAAAATATCTAGGAATACAGCTAACAAGGTAAGTAAAGGACCTCTTCAAAGAAAACTACCAACCACTGCTCAAGGAAATCAGAGGACACAAACAAATGGAAAAGCATTCCAAGCCAATGGATAGGAATAATCAATATTGTGAAAATGGTCACACTGCTCAAAGCAATGTATAGATTCAGGGCTATCCCCACTAAACTACCAATGACATTCTTCACAGAATTAGAAAAACTACTTTAAAATTCATATGGAACCAAAAAGCCCAAACAGCCAATGCAATCCTCAGCAAAAAGAAGAATACTACAGGCTACAGTAACCAAAACAGCATGGTACAGATACAAACACACACATACACCAAGGGAACAGAATTGAGATCTCAGAACCATTTGATCTTCAACACACCTGACAAAAACAAACAATGGGGAAAGGATTATCTAATAAATGGTGCTGGGAAAACTGGCTAGCCATATGAAGAAAATTGAAACTGGACCCCTTTCTTACACTTTATACAAAAATTAACCCAAGATGGGTTAAAGACTTAAATGTAAAACCCAAAAATGAAGAAAATCTAGGTAATACTATTCAGGACATAGGCAGGGACAAAGATTTCAGGACAAAAATGTCCAAAGCAATTGCAACAAAATCAAAAATTAACAAATAAAATCTGGTTTAACTGGAGAGCTTCTCTGTACAGCAAAAGAAACTATCATTAGAAAGAAAAGACAACCTATGGAATGCGAGAATATTTTCGTAATCTATACATTTGACAAATGTCTTATATTCAGAATCTATAAGGAACTTAAACAAATGAAGAAGAGAAAAACAACTCCATTAAAAAGTGGAGAAATGACATGAACAAACACTTCTCAAAAAAAGACATTTATGTGGCCAAAAACATGAAAGAAAGCTCGACATCATTGATCATTGGAGAAATACAAATCAAAACAACAATGAGATACCTTCTCATGCCAGTCAGAATGGCAATTATTAACGTTAAGAAACATGGATTCTGGTGTGACTGTGGAGAAAGAGGAACACTTTTACACTGTTGGTAAGAATGCAAATCAGTTCAACCATTGTGGAAGACAGTGTGGCAATTCCTCAAAGACCTAAACTGAGAAATACCATTAAACCCAACAATCCCATTACTGGGTATATATGCAAAGGAATATAAATCATTGTATTATGAAAATACTTACACACATATGTTCATTGCAGCAGCATTCACAATAGCAAAGACATAGAATCAATCAAAATGCCCATCAGTGATAAACTGGGTAAAGAAAATGCCGTATGTATACATGATGGAATACTATTCAGCCATAAAAATGAATGAGATTATGTCATTGGCAGGGACATGGATGGAGCTGGAAACCATTATCCTCAGCAAAGTAACACAGGAACAGAAAACCAAACACCGCCTGTTCTTACTTATAAGTGGAAGCTGAACAATGAGACCACATGGACACAGGGAGGGGAACAATACACACTGGGACCTTTTGGGGCTTATGGGGAGGAAAAGCATCAGGATAAATAACTAATGCATGTGGGGCTTAATACATTTGTGATGAGTTGACAGGTGTAGCAAATCACCATGGCAAACTTTTACCTAGGTAACAAACCTGCATTTCTGGCACATGTATCTGAAAACTAAAACTAAAATACAATAAAATAAAGATGTTTTAAAATACTATTTATTATGTCTGAAAAAATGGATATGGGCAGACTTTATGTCAAACCACCATCCTTCAGCTTACCCACAGTTCATGCTAGGGCTCCTTATGAGCACAGAATGAGTCACCAGTTGATATGGTTAGGCTTTATTTCTCCAGCCAAATCTCATCTTGAATTGTAATCTTCATAATCTCCATATTCCCCACCTGTGAGGAAAAGACCAAGTGGAGGTAATTGAATCATGCCAGCAGTTTCCCCCATGCTGCTCCTGATAGTAAGTGAGTTCTCACGAGATCTTACGGTTTTATAAGGGGGGGGGGGTCTTTTCCCTTTGCTCAGCATTTCTCCTTCCTGCTACCTTGTGAAGGAAATGTCTTGCTTTACCTCCATCTTCTGCTATGGTTGTAAGTTTCCTGAAGCCTTCCCAGCCATGCTGAACTGTGAGTTCATTAAATCTTTTTCCTTTATAAATTACCCATTTTCAGGCAGTTCTTTATAGAGTATGAGAATACACTAATAAATTGTGTACATTTTCTTTTTTTAGAAACTGCTTAATGCTTAAATATGGAAGGGGAGGCCAAATGACAAAAACTAGAAATTTCCCAGATCAATTTATTATTTTTCAAAAATAAGAATTGTTCACTTATTTGTAAGATACTTTATGCACTGACTGTATACTAGAGTAGGATTTTATACAGATGGAATTTGTAGTCTGCTAAGGGTGATATATAAAAGGATCTAGAAAAGTTGATAATTTGTAGTGAAAACAAGTGACTTAAAAGAAATTAATGATACTAAAATAACAGGTAGAATGTGTATGATTTAATATCAAGGGCTCTTTTTTGGTAAGATGATGAAGATGGAAGATGCAAAATAAAAACACTAAGATTTCAAGTTGCTTAGTAGACAGACATGAAAATATAAAGGGACTATCATTCCAAGCTATTTCATATGGTAAAATCATTTGGAGGTATGAGCTTGCTGTGTTGAGGGACTAGATTGTGTTCTGAAGACTCAAATTTTTATTCTATTTCTTTAAAAATATTTAGTTCCATCATCAAAGTTATTCTTTGCTTGTCAACTATATTACTTGTGAGTTTGTTACCTAAATCAGCTTTGGTTCTCATACTTCCCTTGGACATGGTGTATATTTCAAAGGAAAACCTGATATTTGCAGATCTCACTGACATTTTGGCATGGAGACTTCTTTATTGAAGGCTTTTTAGATTTTAAATTCACCTGCTATAATTCTGATTTTGAAAATAATTATGGAAACTTTGGGGTTTTTCCTATAAGTATTCTTTCCAGGAAAAATAAAATACCAAAAATTTTTTTGAAAATAACTTTACTCAATTTTCCTGTTTTTTTTTTTTTTTTTTTTTTTATAACAGAGTAATTCACAGAGATGTATTACTGAATCCTAGGAAAGAAACCTCATTTTGTGGCTTTTATATTTATAATTTTCACTACACTTCTACCAAAGGGCCTCCTATGATAAAGCCAATAATAAGAGACACTTATTTATTTGTGTTATCATATCCAATGAACTGTTAAAAATACTTCATTTGTTTTCACCTGATCTTTATACTGACTTACGAAGTATAAGGTAGTTACTATTCTAGCATTTTTCAGATGAAGAAAATGAGAAACAGTTGGGTTACGTTAAGTTATACTTGGAAACTTTAGAATAGTGCATTTTTCAGATGAAGAAAATGAGGAACAGCTGGGTTAGGTTAACTTACTACACCTGGAACCTTTAGAACAGCACCTAGTACACTGGTTTCTGTTTAAGGCTGCTGATTGGGACGCTCAGGCATGTTTCAATGAGAGGGAGAAGGAAAAAGGTAAGGGATTTATTTTCTGTCTTCTGTGTGTGGTTGCCTTAAGTTGACTGTGTACCTCAAACAAAAGTGATGTATTTCTTGATGCAGCCTGGTCTATATCACTCTCTTGAAATTTATTGTCTTCTCCTCTGTCCGTTGGGCCTAGACCTTGTAGCACTTCACTGCTACTAGCTCTGGATTTTTGCACTATTCCTCATTCGTTGGCTGCACTCCACCCAGACCTATGTAATTTAACCCACTGAAAAAGAAGCCCTACCTAAATTATCCTATTTTGAGTTGCCATTCTTTTCTATTGGAATTTTAACGTTAATCATTATTTAACTCAAATATGTTTAATCAGAAAGTGTTATATCTTTGATTGTATTATACAGTCAATCTATATATCACATTACAAAACACAGTAAGAGTGCCTTACAAAGAGTTCTAGCTTCTGTGCATTACAAGCTGAAATATTTATGTTCATGTACATTTTAATGGTGCAGCAAAGTCAACATGATATTGGAGATATTGAGTGGCAGCATCCCTTCAAAAAGGCACTCAGTCTGAGCAGAAACAGAGCTTATCTCCAAATTGCCAATATACAGCATAGTTGAATAGCTCAACTTACCCATTTATCCCTGAGGTTGTAATTTTTTGAATTTTTGAAATCGGACTTTGGTGATGACCTTGAGCAGTGAGCAGTAGGATATAAATAACTCCCATATGCTTAGTGTTCCAATAATGGAGCATTAGGCATACATGGGTCAAGAAAACATCACTATTTTTACTTTTAAATAACATGACAAATGAAATAAACTTTATGAACATTAATGCTGCAGTTTATATTTAAAATGTCTTCTTTTAAGCCTCTACTTTAAGTTGATGAATCAGTTATTCAAAAATTTTTGAATATGTTATTTTTTAAGATAAAAAATTTCCCAGATCTTTATTTCATTATTTGTAGAAGTGTTATATTGCGTACACTACACTCATTATTACGTCACTGGGGATGGGGAAGAGCCACAAGTTACTGGTGAACAATTTTCATAGCCACGATTTTCTGTCACTTGGTAACTTTCTGTCATCTATTGCCTAGAATAATAGAAAGTAACAAGTTACAAAAGGACTATTTGCATTTTATATCTTTTTATTTCCCAGATATTTTCGTTAAATAGGTGCTAATGAACAGCAAATGGCCAAACACTAGGCAGTAGCACAGGCAGAAGAGTAGGAAAGGTCTTAGAAGGTGTGATCAGTATAATAAGGTTCTTGCTTCCATCCCTAATTCAACATTGTTCAGCATTTCAGCACAAGATGCTGAGGTAGAATTAGTGAAGACTGTAGAGGTAACTTAGAAGTACTGTGCCTCTTCAAAAAGCTTTAAACTATGAATGAAGGTGAAAAATGTGTGCACAAACAATAGGATAACAAGGCAGTATGTGTAAGTTCCATGAAGGAGAAACAAAATACGAAGTTCAGTAGAAAATGAGGTGATTTACAGCTAAGGATGGTGAGTTGAGGGAGAAAGGAAAAAAAAAATAATGTAAAGGAATGTTAGTAAGCCAGGCTTTCTTCTCTGAATAGAGAAAAAGTCTGAACAAAAGAATCAGATGTATTCAAAAATAAATCTTTGAGACTGATAGAAAAATAGGAGGGAGGGGCTGGAGGAAATTGAAAATGTAAACATCTTGCAAGGACAGAAACAGCAACTTTTCCCTCTGGATCTGTGTCCTATTCCCAACTCCAAGGTCAACTCTTTCCCATACTAGTGTTGCAGTAGTGAATTCAGCATGGAAAGAATCATGATTCAGCAAGTAAAATTGAAGACTAATAAAGACATTAATAAAGAGATCAACCTTCATATACCAAATTCTTATTTTTTCTTTTAAAATGCAGCCCAAGTAATGAAAATGATTTGAGTTCAAAGATGCCGCTTCAAAGTCACAATGCCTCCAGTATGTTTTAAAAGAAAGTGATATTTTAAAATAATTATTCTACATCTTCAGTGGAGTAATTGCTTTTCACATTAAAGAAAGAGATAAGCGCCCGAGTTTTATAATATAAAGAGTGCTAAATTTTTTTCCCGTTGTTGGTTGCCGATTCACTCTAATGACTGTCTCTTTTGCTGTGCAGAGGCTGTGGAGTTTGATTAGGTCCCATTTGTCTATTTTGACTTTTGTTGCCAATGCTTTTGGTGTTTTGGTCATGAAGTCCTTGCCTAAACCTAGGTTTTGCCTAGGTTTTCTTCTAGGGTTTTTATGGTGTTAGGTCTTATGTTTAAGTCTTTAATCCATCTGGAGTTAATTTTAGTGTAAGGTGTCAGGAAGGGGTCCAGTTTCTGCTTTAGTCCAACCATTGTGGAAGACAGTGTGGCGATTCCTTAAGGACCTAGAAATGGGATTGCTTTGACCCAGCAATCCCATTACTGGATATATATCCAAAGGATTATAAATCGTTCTACAATAAGGACACATGCACACGAATGTTCATTGCAGCACTGTTTACAATAGCAAAGATCTGGAACCAACCCAAATGCCCATCGATGATAGACTGGACAGGGAAAATGTGGCACATATACACCATGGAATACTATGCTGCCGTAAAAAACGATGAGTTCATGTCCTTTGCAGGGACATGGATGAAACTGGAAACCATCATTCTCAGCAAACTGACACAAGAACAGAAAATCAAACACCACATGTTCTCACTCATAGGCGGGTGTTGAATAATGAGAACACATCAACACAGGGAGGGGAGCATCACACACTGGGGTCTGTCTGGGGGAAATAGGGGAGGGATAGCAGGGGGTCAGGAGTTGGGGAGAGATAGCATGGGGAGAAATGCAGATGTAGGTGATGGGGAGGAAGGCAGCAAATCACACTGCCATGTGTGTACCTATGCAACAATCTTGCATGCACTTCACATGTACCCCAAAACCTAAAATGCAATAAAAAATAAATAATTAATTAATTTAAAAAATAATAAAATAAAATAAAAATATTTTTGGCTTTTCTAGGTCCTTTGATTCCATATAAATTTTGGTGCCCATCCCTTCACAATTGCTACAAAAACTTGCTGAATCTGGGGAAAGGTACTACCTTAGTTATCATGTCTTGCAATATATAAAATGATATATTTCTCCATTTATTTAAGTTTTTAATTTCTTTCAACAAAATTTTGTAGTTCTCAGTGAACAAGATGTATACTTTTCACGCTTCTTTTCTCAAGTTTATTCAAAGGAATTTTATTTGTGCTTTTGAAAACAGTTTTTTGGAAAACTGAGTTTTTCTCGTTTCAACATCCAATAGGTGTTTCCTCACTGATGCATAGAAAGGCAATGGTATTTTTAACCTCAATCTTGTTTTTTGTGGCCTCACTAAAGTCACTTCTTTTCTTTAGCTTTACTTCTGTAGATTTCTTTGGATTTTCTGCCTCCATTAATGTGTTAATTACAAAAAAAAAGTTAATTTTGCTAATTTCTGATCTGTATTCCATTTGCTTTGTTTTCTTACAGAAATGCCAGTGCACTGTTGAAAGGGCATTCTGGCTTTTCCTCAATCTCAAGTACAATGTATTCAATCTTTTACTGTTAAGTATGATGTTGGTTGTACATTTTTCATATCTGTCTCCTATCAGGTTGAGGAAGTTACCTTTTATTTCTAGTTTTCTAAGAGTTTTTACTATTTGAGTCAAATTATTCAAAATGGTTTTCTGACCCTCTCTTGAGAAAAATTCTATTTTTTCTCCTTAATTCTGTTGCTAGGATGAAATATATCAATTTATTTGTCAGCTATTAAACACTCTTGCATTCCTGAGATAAAACCCAGATGTCTATAACTTATTTTTTGTATATTGTATCATTTTCTTTGAAAATACATTGTTAAGGATTTTTCATTTATGTTCATGGGGACATTTCTCTCTATTTTCTATTCTTTTAATTCCTTGGCTTTGGTGTGAGGGTAATACTGGCCTTGTAAAATGAGTTGAGAAGGGTCATTTTGTCTCAATATTATACAACAGCTTTATGGCTTTAGTATTTTTTTCTTCCTAAAATATTTGATAGAATTAACCAATGAAGCAAGCTGAGTCTGGACATTGCTATTTGTGAATATTTTAAATTATAAATTCCATTTGTTTTATTGATATGGGACAATTCAGATGTCTGTTTCTTCTTGTCAGTTTTAGTAAGTGTGGTATCTTTAAAAATATGACTATTTCATTTAAGTTTTCATGATATTTTCTTATTTTTCTTTTCATATCTATAGAAACTGGATGGATGTCCACTCTTTTACTCTTGATATTGAAATTTCCTTTGGTTTAATATGCTTTCTTTTATTTACATTCTTAAGATGGAAATTTAAACAATTATTTTACACTTTTTTCCCTTATAGCAATAAATATTCCTTAAAGCAATAAATGAACTCTCTAATACTATCTTAGCTACGTCTCACAACTTTTAATATGTTGTACTTGCATTGTTATGGAATTGAAAATATTTTTTAGTTTCCCTTTTAATTCTTTCTTTGGCTGGTGAGTTACTTACAAATATGTTGTTGAATTTCTAAGTATCAGGATTTTCCCACTATCTTATTGTTATTGATTTGTAATCAAATCTGACAAAAACAAGCAATGGGAAAGGATTCCCTGTTTAATAAATAATGTTGGAAAAACTGGCTAGCCATGTGCAGAAAGCTGAAACTGGACCTCTTCCTGACACCTTACACTAAAATCAACTCCAGATGGATTAAAGACTTAAACATAAGACCTAACGCCATAAAAACCCTAGAAGAAAACCTACGCAAAACCATTCAGGACATAGGCATAGTCAAGGACTTCATGACTAAAACACCAAAAGCATTGGCAACAAAAGCCAAAGTAGACAAATGGGATCTAATTAAACTCCAGAGCTTCTGTACAGCAAAAGAAACAATCATTAGAGTGAATCAGCAACCAACAAATGGGAAAAAATGTTTGCAATCTACCCATCTGACACAGGGCTAATATCCAGAATCTACAAAGATCTAAAACAGATTTACAAGAAAAAAACAAACAAACCCACTCAAAAGTGGGCAAAGGATATGAACAGACACTTTCAAAAGAAGACATATATGAGGCCAACAAACACATGAAAAAATGCTCATCATCACTGATCATTAGAGAAACGCAAGTCCAAACCACATTGAGATACCATCCCACGCCA